>PVHP010018767.1:6890-32618 GCA_004024765.1 Zapus hudsonius
CACAGAACATTCACAATGCAAAACATGAGGCACAGCAAAAACAGATTGACAAATACAATACAAGATTTAAGACAAACAGGGCACCATCAATCTCTAACTCCAAGCTCAATGATTCTTAACCAATAACACAAGTCTCTTGGAGATTCAATTCCGCCCCTCCAGCTCGGCTACTCACAGTCTGGGAAAACGTCATCCGGTGATGGCAGCTCGCCTTGGCACCCATCCATAGTCCTGGAATTCTTTGGGTCTCCATTGCAACCCACAGTTCATCCTCATGGCTCCATCGGGCTCCATGCAGGCAACCTTGCACACCTGCTTCACAAGCCGATGGCCATTTTTCAAAAACAAAACTGTGTTGCAAATCCAATGACCCTCTCTTTCTAACAAATCTCTATTCCACAGAACCAGGTGGGCTACCAACTTGTTAATCCAGGGGGGGGGATCAAAACATTCAGGCCCCTTACTTCAAAGAGTCCGCATTCTTCCTTTTGTTCTAATGCAGACCATCTGGCCCAATCTCAATGGTTGTCTCTCAAACAATTGCAGGTGAACGGGCAGCAGTTTCGAGCCAAAGATCTTTCTTTCTGTGCCATCTCCATCTGCTCACACCAGTCCATCTTTACGTAAAACAACCCTGCAGAGGTTTCCAGGACACAGGAAGGCAGAATGCAGCAAGCCTCTCACGCAAATTGCTTCTGGCACAGTCCTGACCAAGTTCTTTCTCCCCCTCGTAAGCCAAACCTCACAGTCCATAGTTCTCAATACATTCAGGTCTTTCAACTCTGACCAGAATGATCCATGAAGCTGTACTCACAACACTGCGAGGCATCTCTTAGGCCGAGATTTCAAGTCCTTCCATATTCCTCTTGTAGATCACTTCTAGAAGACCAAAGCCACGGAATCAGGGTTCTAGCAGCAACAGATGACCCCACGTCCTGGTACCAAAACTGTTGCGGTCAGCTTCTTAGTTGCTGCGCAGAAAGAACCCAAACAAAAGCGGCTTGTAGAGGAATGGGTTTATTTGGCTTACGGACTCGAGGGGAGACTCCATCCTGGCAGGGAAAACGATGGCATGAGCAGAGGGCTGGACATCACCTCTGCCACAGCACTGCACACAGCGGCAGGAAGGTGTGCCAAATACTAGCAAGAGGAAGCTGGCTTATAACCCCAAAAGCCCGCCCCCAACAACACAGTTCTATCGAGGTTGTAAAACCCAAATTGCCATCAGCTGAGGATTAATCTATCAGAACACATTCATTTGTTTGTGGGTGACACCTGGATCAAACCATGACAAGGACTGAAACCTGCATCTGTTTTTCCCTATACCTATGCCTACCTATGATAAGATTTAGGAATTAGACATGGTAAGTGATTAACCATCACTAATATAGCATGGGCTGATTCAATCAATATAATGAAATAAAACTACCAGAATCACTACTACCCTTGGGGCTTGGAGCCATTAGTAAGTGAAATAAGAATTACATCCTGCAAGCATTAATGGTTGATCCTGGAGCTGAAAACCATCTCCTCCCAAGTCACCAGCTCATGTGCACTGTCTCCTGTTAGGCATCCTTTCTTGGATGGCCTGGACAAGATGGACTACCAGAGTCCTTGGGATGACGTGCAACTTAACACGGTTATTTCTGGAGTCTTCTTCCAATCAACATATTCAGACTGCAGGTGGCTGTGGGAAACTGAAAGCAGAGAAAGTGAAATTGCAGGAAGTGAAACCAGGGATGAGGGAGGAGTGGTACAGAGGTGGTGATGGGGCCTTCCTGCGCAAAGCCTGCAACCGTGTCAGGGCCATGGGAACACAGCACCTCTTACTTCAAAGGCGCTGTGCCTCTTTGAACTCTTAAGTGTGTTGCTGAGCCTTGATCATTTAATCCCCACAACAATGTGGGTTTGTTTTACTCTAAGGAAACAGGCTTGGGGAATTCAAGGACAGTTGGCTGCAACAGAGTTGGATACACAGTGCAGATTATGCAGCTTCCTCCTAATAGAACATAGAGCCTTGGGATTAGAAGTCTCGCAATAAAATTCCTCAGCCAAGAACCTCACTTCCACTGTCCAATAACTAAATGCAGCCACTGCTTTGCAAATCAGGTGTTCTGTTCTTGACATGCTGAGTGACCAGTGGGTTTGGTCTCTCTCTCTCTCTCTCTTAAATCCCCCAAAGACCAAACACCCCAGAAGTGGTCAGATTATTTTAATTCTGATCTCTCTTACTCTTCACATTTTGGAAACTCCAGAGCCAAGAGCAGCTCAGTGGTAGAGCTCTTGCCTAGCATATGCAAGGTCCAGTGCCTCCCACAAGACATCAAGGAGAGAGAGAGAAAGAGAGAGAGAGAAAGAGAGAGAGAGAGAGAGAAGAAGGAAGGAAGGAGGGGGAAGAAAGCACACTTCTGATACTCAAGTTATACAGCCATGGCTTCTGTGTTCTTTGACATATCAGAAGCCTTTGATAATGCTCATTCCTGGGTCCTATCCCAGACTAAGGATTATTAAAAAGACTTTTTTTTCACAACCCTATAATCCCAGTTTTCCATCTGTGAAGGAAGCAGAATCTCAAATTCAAGGCCAGCCTGGGATACATAGGGAGCCCTAGTTTCTTTCTTTTTGTCTTTATTATCCATAATTGCATACATTGTATAAGCAAATCTTAGGATTTGCCTCCAATTCCTTCCTCCGCCCTACCAACCCACTGGGAATCCTCCTCGTGGGCATACTGGATCAGTCCCTGGGGGGTTATAAGTAGCACAGCAAGTGACCAGGTTCCCCGCCTCTTTGTATGTTGTTACTGAGGGGGGCCATGTCTCTGGATATTCTCCTCCACCATGACTCTTACAATCTTTCTGCCCCCTCTTTCACTCAGTTCCCTGAGTCATGGTGGGTGAGTTTTAAGTCTGTTTTATTGCTGACACCTTGAGTGTCTCTGGACTTCGGCTTTGGGTTGTGTTGGATATCACTATTGTCTGTCTCTTTGATCTATCCTGGGTTATCTGACTTGCTGTGGTGATATGTCTTATGCCTATCAAGACACTTTCTCAAAGGTTCCATTTGGGGCCTACAAGATAGGCCAGGATGGTTCATCTCTTGTCAGAATATCATCCATCTTCCTGTGGTTTGTTGCTGGGGTTGGATTGATGGCAGCTTTCGGTTTCAAAGCAAGCAAACAAATTTGATGCCCCGTGATGCAGAGTTTATAGGCACTTGCTTGCAAATTTGAGGCCATGCAATCTGTATTAAAGAAAAGCCCTCAGGCAATGTGATCCTGATATATAGGTTCATGACCTTGCACTTATTCAACACCATTGCTATACAATGGCTGTTGATAATTTAAGGTTATATATTGTAGTTACAAATTAACATTAGATGTTGAACTATGAATGAGATGCTGAGAAAGGTTTTTAAAAGTCATTGTCATTGGTTCTGAAGCCCTTGCCCTCCTCCAGCTTGATTCATCCCTGACTCCTGCCCCTTAAATTCTTATTGGCTTAAGCGTAAAATCTCTGCAGTCAACTTAAAGCTTGCCTAAATTTCCAGGCTCATCTCGACATAAGAAACCAAGATATTAGTAATATCATAGATCCAGGAGCAGAATGAGGCTGCTTCAACATGTGGCACTTTTAGACCTACTGGGGGGGGTTGGTTGGTGCCCTCTAGTGGTGGGAATTATTTAGCAATTGTAAGAAAGGAAGGGAATGCTTGGGTGGATAATAGAAGCTGAATCCAGCCTGGGACTTGAAAACCTGGCTGCGTCTTGGCAGGGCCCCGGGATGCAGGGTTTATTTGTATCCCTTGGCCCGTTGGGTGAAGGTGTTAGTGAATAAGAAGTCAGCACACCACACGGCTCCCCAGGAGACAAGTGAAGTCTAGAAAGAGCACAGGCAGAGTCCACACTGCATGAGAGTACATCCTAGGTCTTTGATTAACCACCTTTAAATTGCTAATGTCTGGCTGGTGTCTGGCTTGGAGCAAGTGTCCAATTAATATTTGTTGAAATAAGAGTGGACAAGGGGAAAGGCAGGCTGGCCCTACATATTTACTCAGCAGATGGCAGGGCCCTGAGCCTACTTCCTGTGAGGGCTCTATAAGGATTGACATAATTACAGGTCTTAACCCCACTCATTCCTTAGCGATCTCTTCTGAGAGATCCCAGTATACTGGAAGAAACCATAAGAAGAAAGACACGCAGGGGGTAAATAAAGTAGAAAAAAGAGGGGAATAGGAAAAGCATTAAAGGAAAATCAGATAAAGGAGGGAAGGGGAAAAAAGAAACGAGATAAACATAAGATTAGGAGATTTCTTTAGCTTGTTCTACACACATTTACCAAGCACCTGTTTTTCCCTGGTGTGATTATTAAGTTTATATGTTAACTTGGCTGGGCCATGGTGCCCAAATATTTGGTTCAACTCCAAAATATGTGTGTCTTTCAAAGGGTGGTTAATGTTTAGATCAGCATACCACAACGGGCAGACCCCAGCATCCTCTGCAGTGTGGTCGGACTTTATCTAATCAGTTGAGAGCCTCCAAAGAAAGGTGGGATTCTGCCTCCTTGCTGTCTTAGGACAAGAAATACCCCATCTGCTATCTGGGTCTCTAGCCTGCTCGTCTACTCTGTAGATTTTGGACATCAGATTCTCCACAAATGAATCATCTCACTCTCACTCTGTCATCTTCTGTCATGTGTTTATTATCTTTTTTTTTTTTTTTTGTTTTCGAGGTAGGGTCTCACTCCAGCCCAGGCTGACCTGGAATTCACTATGTAGTCTCAGGGTGGCCTTGAACTCACAGTGATCCTCCTACCTCTGCCTCCCGAGTGCTGGGATTAAAGGCGTGCGCCACCACGCCTGGCCTTGTGTTTATTAGCTATCCTCTATCCACCTGTTCCAGTCAGCTCCAGGCTGTTGGGATGAACATCCAAAACTGACATGGTTTATGGGAGGAAGGGATTTATTTCAAGCTCAGTATTTATTACAGAAATGTAATATTTATTGTAGATCCAGGGGAAGTTTCATCAAATGGTGGAAAAGCTGGTTCCCATTCATAAATCCAAGCAGGGAGACACCACCAAACAGCACCACAAACAAGCACAGCTGGAGCTTAAAGCCTCTCTGCATGCTTTTAGACTGGAATTCAGATCCCCTCAGTGATACACATTCCCCACCACCATCCCAGGCAGGAGTCTACCTTCTAGGGACTGAAGCTGCAGAACTCAATTTTAAAAAAGTACCCGAGTCTATTGGGGACATACATTCAAACTAGCACAGCATCTCTCATCTATCTACGCATCCACATGTGCATACAGATATGCATGTGCATATCTGTGTGTATATTGGTTCTGCTTCTATGAAGGACCCTAACTAACACACCTGATATTGCATTAGCACTGGATAGGGTGGCAACCAGACCGGATCAAGAACTCACCATCCAGCAGAGAGAGGCTCCAGCACCATCTCTTGCATTGAAGGGGTGTGGGAAGCTGGCTGGTTTCCCACTGGGTGATGGATGGTGGAGATACCAAGAAGCAGCCATTGGAGAGTCTGGTGGACTGAGAGAGACCCCCAAGAGGAGAGGAGTTCTAGTCAAGTGGTGGCTGGTGAGCAGTGGTGGCACAGGAGCAAGTGCCAAGGGTTTTCTGGCTGAGGCAGAAGGAAGAGCCCAGAGGTGTGAAAAAGCCAAGGGCTAAGCCTCCTGGGACCTCAGAAGGATCCCCTCACCTCTGTCGCTTGGTCAGCACCTGGCTTTATCAGCTTGGTATCATCTTCAAAAGTCTTTCTACTGGATCTATTCATCACCTCTCTGTTCATCCATACATATGTATACATATGTACATGTATGTGTGTGTGTGTCTGTGTGTATTTCTCTTGGCTACCCTAAAACACTGTTTCATAGTATCACTCACTTCTGTTGTAAGAGAATCACATCATTAACATTTATCTGATTATCTTATCATTATCTAATGAGTGTGACATTATCTAATGACTGTGAGAATTAATCAGAGGAGCAACTGCGAAAATGCAGAAGTTATAGCCTGGCCTTGGGGGTGACTGGGTGTTGAAGAGTCAAGGAAATAGAGAAGTGTCATAGAGGAGGTCTGTCCTCCTTAAAGGGATGGACCATTTGGTCTATTATTGTTTTCCCAGAACCTAATGCATGTCCCGCACACAGTAGGCACCAAATAGTTTATAAAAGAAATGAGGCAGCCCTCCTTGGCACATATGGGAGATTCCTAAGTATTTGTTCATTGACGACATGTCAAAATCCCAATGTTATATCTCAACCAAGACCCATGGCTGTGAGAACACTGCCCTCCACATCCGTATCTTATACTGAGTCCTGAAGACTGTTATATTAGTATCCCAGCCACCCAGAGTATAAGCACACAGTGAGGCATCGTTCTGTCCTTGTTTCTCTCTCTCCCCAGAAGTCCTGCTTTGGGGGCATTACAGGGTAAGTGCGCCCCATGAGAATGCCCTGCACCCGTCTTTCCTGTTGTCAAGTCTCATGTTTGTCTGATCTATAGTGTGTACCAGGAACAATATTGGCAGCTTAACACATGTTAACTTATTGTTGAGGTCACAATTCCTTAAAGTAATGTCATCTTCATTTTCTAGAGGAGGAAACTTAAGTGATCAAAACAATTGACGAGCGAGTGACAGAGTGAAAAAGAGTCTCCTACAGGTCTAACACCTTTCTCTCCACATGGTTGTATCTCCACACAAGTTGCCCATCAGGACCTCCTGTGGAACATCTCCTGCTGTCCAGGTCTGTAGCATCATATGTTAGTATTTTTGTTGTTGTTGTTGCTGCTGCTGTGACAGAATTCCTGAGCAAAATGATTAAAGGGATGAAAGATTGATTTTGGCTCACGGTTTCACATATTTTAGGCCATCGTGGAGAAAGGATCTTGCTTTATGGCAGACCAGAAATAGAGATAATTCCCATGCTTCTCGGCTTTCTGCTTTTTTTCTCCTTTTATTCCATCCAGGTACCCAACCTGTTGGATGATGTCACCCACTTTCAGAGTTGGTCTTTGTAGTTTAGTTAATCTCTGGTTGTCTCTCAATCTTGTCAAGTAGATGATCAAATTGATCACACATCACAGCCTCTGTTTCCTTTCTCCCCAAATATGCATGTCTTCTACGGCTTTGATGTGAAATTCTTTTAGATAAGTGCTCAGGACAGAAACCTTTGTCTTCCTTGAATTTTGTTTTGCTCCGATCACATCCCATGGTCACCAAGTTCTGGTGACTTCCCATCCAGTCTCCAGTCTGAGCCTCCGAGGTAGCATCCTACAGCCTCCATCACTGCTACCTCAAAATTTCTCTCCTGAGTTTTGGCAATTCTTTACTTGTCCTCAGCAATGAGGTTTCCATCGCATTGCTAGGATGAGCTTTCTAAAATGTTCCCATTGGCTTTAAAGAAGGTGCCAGTACCAGATACTAGTGACAAACAGAACTTCCTGGGTCTGATATCAATTTCAGCACAAAATCCTTTTTCTTCCTCTTATCAGACATGTGAGAATTTTCTTTAGCTTCTCATCCCCTTCACTTCAACCACCTCAACTCCTCTCTTTTGCTCACCATGGCTCTCGTGACATTACCATGAACATTGTCCACTCGTCCTTCTTCTGCCCTAAGGAGTGCCCTAGATTACTGAGAAATTCCTTGCCTTTATCCAAGGGGATCGTTCCTGACAAGCTACCCTTTCTCATTCTCTCGTGTCCCATGCTCCACGTACCACAGGGCCCTGAGGAGGTGTCACTCTGCAATTCTGTTTCCTTTACTTCCTCACAAATGGCCTACGGAGACTTCAGTGCCCCGTTGTGTGTTTATATCCACAATTCATTTCTACTGTCCGTTAGCCACCGCTTGTAGCTGCTCTGCCTTGGATCCCATCATTCCCTGGGAATATCTCACCTACTCATGTCTATTCAGAACCCATTCAGGTCTCTCATTAAATATCCAAA
Source organism: Zapus hudsonius (assembly GCA_004024765.1). Classification (NCBI taxonomy): domain Eukaryota; kingdom Metazoa; phylum Chordata; class Mammalia; order Rodentia; family Dipodidae; genus Zapus; species Zapus hudsonius. The sequence goes on from PVHP010018767.1 coordinate 14,870, forward strand.
ATAACTAATTAGTATCTATGATGTAGAAGGGACTGTGTATGACTCTGGGGTGCAGTAAAGAGCCAAGTAGAGAAGTTCCTTCTTACATACAGCCTACACCTAGTGACAAGGCCTTGCTATGTAGCTGAGGCTGGCCTTGAATTTCCCATGTAGCCAAGTCTAGCCTCGAGTTTCAGGTCCTCCTGTCGAAACCTCCCATACACTGGGATTACAGGTCTGTGCCACCATGCCTGGTGGTTTAACATCAAGATCTTCAGTCCTGGCCACCAGTGAGCTCCTTTCCCTGCCATGGTCCCACTGTCCAAACCTTGGTTCAGATGCAGAGGCTGTGGGCTTAGCTCAAGGCTCCTCCACACCAACCTGCTAACAGGGTCCAAATAGATCTATCATTCTCACAAGTCAGATAACACGGCTTTCCTTCCTCAGCACAGTTTGGCAGTAGCTTCCCTACTGGCTTTTGGACAAAGCCTAAAGCCCTTTCCCCATGCCCAGGGTCCTTCCTGGAGATCCCAGCAGGCAGCCTTCAGTCTTGCTATTTACACCTGAAGGTGCTCGCTCTCTGTGGAGAACACCCTCTTCTAGTCCTCCTTCTAGCCCTGTTTCCTGTCCCATAAAGACTCAGTCAGTCACCTCATACATGCATGCATGTCGCATACCTTGGCCCTGCCCTTCACCCATAACCCCCATCTGTTTCTATTTTGCAAGCTCAACACTTACATGGCTGAAGCAGAATCTTTTCCTAAATTTTATAGCCTCCATGTGGAACCATGCCTAGTACTTAGCTCCAGAATATTTACCTTAGTTCTCTCTCGTTCTTAGTGTCTCCTTGTTTTTGTTGTGAATGCGGCTTCCCTGTCAGCATCCCTGAGGGTTATCACACATCACCTGCCCATCAGATTCCCTCCTCCTCACAGACATGTCTTCCCCTGTGGAGAAAATTCCCTTTGTTCATGTTGAACCTTGAATGTTTCTCATTTCTATCACCTCTCGACAACTGGCTTGTTCTGCAAAAATGTCCTGGACATTGAAATACTAGAAACAGTGAGGGTCACATTTTCTCTGAAAATCCATCGACTTTCAATTATCTGCTATACAAACGTTTCTATTTCCATGTCAGATTACCATGTCCTTCCTGACACTGGTGTGTCAACTCCAAGAAGATGGGTGGGGTGTTTCTCTTGCCCAGTCTGTCACCTCACTAGATAGCAGAGCCTCTATGTACCCTTTGTTCAAGGCTGCACAAGCCTCTTCTCTCTTATCTCTAATGAAAAATGTTCTGATCTCCAAGGTGATGAGAGAGAGAGAGAGAGAGAGAGAGAGAGAGAGAGAGAGAGAGAGAGAGAGAGAAGAGGGGGCTGGGCTCAGAGACACAGGAAAGGGGAATTTGCTGCAGGAGCAAAGAAGGATGTGGAACTCTCACCTGTGGAAGGAAACCCCAAACCAAGAGGAAAGGGGCAGAGAAAGCAGGAAGGAAGAAGAAAACTCCAAACCAGGAGCAAAGAGGAGAGGAGCAGAGTGTGAGTGAGGAAGAAATGTTAGGGTTAGGAGCAAGGTAGCCTTTTCTTTTCCTGGCAGGTAGTTAGCTAGGGACTGATCCACAGAGACATGGATGTCATCTTGCCTGCTCCGGCAAGACTGGAGCCCAAATCTCATCCAGTCTCATCCAAGATGGCTTCAAGCAGCAGTCCTCAGCAGCAGCTTCTGGCTTGTCTTCAGCCCAGCATGCCTGTGGGCTGACCCTTCCCGAGTCAGCCTTCCCAGTCAGCCTCCTAAACTCACCAACCAATCAGGTCCCTTCCTTCCACACCTGGGTCTGATGATGAGCCTCATCCTAACTGGATGCTTGACCCATATAAATGGGCCTGACCATGTGTGTGAGCCTCTCTTGTCCCTTGGCTCTCTCTCGGTCTGTTGGTCCCTATTGGCCCCTTACCACTTGTAGCTCATTCTTTCCCTATGTGTGTGTTGGGGAGGGAGGAGGTCTTCTCTATTTCCCCTCCCTCTTCCCTACCTGGCTGGGGAGGAGGAGGATTTTTTCCTAGGTTCTTTCCTGCCTGTTCTCACATACCTCAATAGGGTTTCTTGGTTGTTTGGTTGGTTCTTCCTCCCCAACCCACTTTGGTTATTTGAGTTTACTTGCTCTGTGTTTTAACTTTTAAAAATTACTTTACTGTAGTACTTTATTGATTTGTATTTATGGGATAGACACACAGAGGGTGAGTATGGGTGTGTCAGGGTCTCCTGCCCCTGCAAACTCCAGACACATGTGCCATTCTGTGCATCTGGCTTTACATGGATGCTGGGGAATCAAACGCAGGCCATCAAACTTTGCAAGCAAGCACCTTTTAACATCTTTCTGGCCCCCAACTGTGGTACTTTTTATTTTGTATTCACACCTTTTGTCATTTTGGTATAGTTGCTTAAGTTTCAGGCATGAATCATATTGTCTTTTGTAGTAATACCTGTTCACATTGAATCCTTCTGCAAACCACCAACATGTGCACATATTCCTATTGCTGCTTGTTAAAAATCCAAAAGATTTAAGAATTTATACAAAAATGACTGTAGCAGTTTATAAAGTTAACAGATAATTGCTGGCTTTAATGGTTCTTGAGTTATAACCTAGTGATTTAGTAATAATTTGAAAGTGGTTGTTTCATATCACTTACTTTGTAGCTTGCTCTTTAAATCTCAAGTTCTTATGTATTTCACCCTCCAGATTATGGAAGTCTTTCTCTTGTGCAAAAAACATGAGCAAAATGTTCATTTGATGGAATATTAACAAATGTATCAATTGAGGAAATCAAAAACCAGTGGAGGGCTGGAGAGATGGTTCAGTGGTTAAAGGCACTTGTTCACAAAGCCTGATGGTCCTGGTTCAACCCCCCCAAGTACCCATATAAAGCCAGATGCCCAAAATGGCACATATGTCTGGAGGTTGTTGGTAGTATAGGAGACCCCAACATACCCATCTCTTCTCTCTTTTTCTCTCTCAAATAAATAAATAAACATTTTTTTAAAGACAGTGGATTAACTTGAAAATATGTCAGTGGAAGAGAAGTTCGATCTCTGACTTTCCCATGCAGCTTGTCATAATACTTCGTCATCTCTGGCCTATACTACCTCTCTGTCAAATCTGTGGTCTCAGTAGTTATTTTCCCCTTGAAACTGTAAGCCATGTCTTACAGCTGAATGAATTTCATACAGGCAAAGGCATCCGAAGATCACCTCTGTCTTTGCTGTTCTTTTGCTGGTTGAAGATCGGGTATTAGGTGACACTGATTTAGGATACTTTGGCAAAACCCATGCTCTATAATAGTATTTTATGTGGTTCTGTTCTCCTGTGATGTCCCAAAGTGGGTGCTAGAGAGGACAATCTGGTATTCGTGATGACCATTAGTGGCCCACCCTGAGGCACATGTCCAGTTGCCCAAGCACCAGACAGGTTAACCATGCTAATTAAATTTGATCGAAGTGTTCCAAAAGTGTGGGAGAAAAATCCACCCTTGGATGTGTTGCAATGTTTTTTTAAGCAAGTGTGTCAGGTTTCCAGGCAGCCCTTGCTTGCTTGACTGGAGTTTTACCCATTGGCTAAGTTGTGTTATTGCCAAAGAAAACAGCTGCTGAATGGCATACAGGTAAGGTGTGGTGTCACCATCAGCCACTGCCTGCTTCCCACAACAGATACAAATTAGCTACTCTGCAGGAGTGGTTAATGTCCTTATCTTTGAAAGGGGACCTGGCTCCACCCAACTCCTTCTGTATGAATTTGTGTCAGAGGACAATGCTCGGAAGAAACCTCTGGATGTTTGCCTGCAGTGTGGGGTGACCAGGCTGCACATCTGAGACTGTCACACCACCCAGAGCTTTCACCTCTCTGAGGAAGCAGGGATTGGTTCATCACCCTACAAACACTCACTTCTATGGTTTCTGATTACCTTCAACGCAAGTGGTGGCTTCAAACAACACAAATGTATTCCACTTCCCTAAATCTGTTTCACTGGGCTAACTTGAGACATCTGCAGAAGGCTACAGGAGAGACTTTGCTTCTTTGCCTCCTTCAGCTTCTTGTCGTCACTTAACAGTTCTCAACTACAGTCCTTTCCTCTTCCTCCCAAGTTTGTTTCTCCAGTCTCAGCCATCCCAGTTATTCACCCCCCCCCCACCATGATCTTTGAAGCATCTTCTTGCCTGCACTCAATGCTCTCTCTGCCTTTCTCTTAGAATAGACTTGTGATGAGACTGGTCCCATAGGATAACTCAGGACACCCTCCCTCATTGCACAGCAGACGCCTTACCCAGCTGCAAGTCCATGTTACCATAGAAAAGACCAGGTTTGGGGACCTGCATATATATTTTGGGGGGCCATACAAGACAAGTAAGTGTGTGATGGCATCTCAGTGTAACTGTGTTTCCAGGAGTACAGATAGCTAGGGGCTTGTGAGGGCCATTCAACTGTCTGAGATGGGAATTCGCAGGGCTGAATGCTACTATAACACACACGTGTATACTCACTTATTTTTTATGTGGAGGAGGTGTTTTATGGACTGTATTTCACATCAGTTTGTTTCTATTTAATAAGCAGGGTTTCTCAATCAGGCTGGTCTAGTTTGAAGGCCATCACTGACTTTGGTGCTGAATATAGAGACACCCCAAGGATACCGGATCCTAGCCCTTGTTCTGTCTGCCATATCTAGCCAGCTGACTTTGGAACAGTCACTTAGTCTCTCCAGGTTCAGTTTTGTAGTTCAGCCATCATCAGTGTATTTGTCTGAAATTTACTTTTGCCAAAATTTATGAGCTGCTTCTTGGAAAGCAAAGGTAAGAGATTGGAAAACCACTGAAGAGTGTGCACACCTCCAACCCTCTAGGAGAGCCACGATGTGGGTGAATATAATTAAAACTTTAAAAAGCCTGCATATATGCAGTGGGATCATTCTTTAACCTGGTGTTTTGTGAACTATTTTAAAATCACAGGATACCTGCATTTAAAATAAAAATAAACTAATGAGCAAACCAGGCAATGTTCATCAGGGTATTCTCTCAGGAAATCACAATTCCTGCCTCATTACCTTTGAGGTAATTTTTGAAACTGAGTTTTTCCACCAAGCTGGCCCAAAAGAACACATTACGTCCATGCTGCCTTCCCAAGATCCCTGGAGTTTTTGTGTATCTTAATCATTGTTTTAATAGATTTTCCTGGTCCACGATCCCTGTCCCTTAAAATTCAAATCAATTCTGAAGCATTTCTTCTAGGAGGATAGACTGGGGATGGTGACGACAGGAGATCTTGAAAAACAATATTTTGTTGAACACACGTCCATCTTCTCACAAGAGGAGAGAAGGGACTCCCAATGAAGTGAGCTCATGCTAGGACAGGACTATGTTCCCTTCATCCAATCTGGTCATGGTGAACAGCTTGTAAAGTAAGTTCTTCTTATCCCTGGAGAAATGAGAAACCTGGTACAGAGAAGAGTCAAGGAAGCAGGATGCCCCTGCATGCAAGAGGGAGGGTCAGACCCAGGAGAGGCAGGGTATGCACCAGGCTAGGGACACTGGGTTACTTACTATGGGGAGAATCATGGCTTGGCTCCACATAAGATCCAGATTTAAGTCCTGAGCCTGTGAGTTTGGCCAAGTCACTTGACCTTACTTATTACCTCAAGTGAATAGACACCCACATTTTCTTGGGGAGTGGTTCTTGAACAGGTTTGGGAGAAAGTGAAATCAAAGGCATGTAGGGACAAGAACCAGGAAGTGAAGCAATAGCTTTCACAAACTTGAACACTTTATTAGGCATCTATTGTGTCCCAGACACTGTTCCAGCACCTTGAGACAGCCCAAAGCCCTTGGCTTCACACAGCTTGAAAACTGCAGGAGAGTTGGAGAACATAGATTGTTAGGAGATGGTGATAGGACTTTCATAAGTACTAAACAGAACCAAGTAAATAGAACCCAGAGTGGGGTTGTATCTTAAATAGGTTGACCAGGGAAGATCTCCTAGAAAGATTTTTGAGCAGAAACTTAAGGATGATGGGGGGCTGAGCCAGATTGACTCTGGTGGCAGGAGTATTCCAAGCCTAACAACAGCCTGGGCATAAGTACTGGGCAGGATGCTGTTTACCATGTTTGAGGAAGGACATGGAGGCCAACAGCATGATGGGAAGAATGTGGGGGAGGAAGAGAGTTAACAGTGGAAGCTGTTGAAGACCTTTAGACCTTTCTTCAATATGTAAAACCTTTGTTCATGACTAGTGTACATTCCCAGTTGTAACATTTTTATGTTGCCTTGTGTGAGTTTTATAAATAGAGTGTGGAAACAATACCCTACCATTGGATGGGTTAGTTGATAAGACCACAGGTTTTTTTCCCCCTCGGTGGGCTATTCTGACTCAACAACTAAATAACTGTGAGCTCTTGAGCCACCACAGAAACCAATCCAAGTGTATCTCCTCTTAGGGGACAAACTAGCAATTATGCATCCTTCCTGCCCATGTGCGAGACATGAATTATTCATAGGAGGTCTCACGGAATGGGAAAACTATGTCCCTTTGCTCAGTCTCCTGAGCCCCACATGACTAGTGTTCATGCACCAGAAAGATTTCCAGGAACAGATTCTGGTCCTCACCCCCTCACTTCTACCTGCCCCCAATAACTACATAACAATCACTGCATGACTACATATCATACATTTGTGGAGTTTTATATTCTGTAGTTCAATAGCTTCATTTGTTAGCTAAGGAAATAGGTATCAGAGGTCAATAACTTGCCCAAGGCTACAGAGCATGCTCAGTGGGGGTGAGGCAGGGATGACGTTCAGATCTCAGAATGCTGGTTCAAGTGCTTCTTCCCCACCTCTTCTTGCCTCTGTTTTGTGAAACTCTACCTGTATCTCATAAATGATGAGATGCCCGGAAAGACTTTTCTCTGTCGATGATGACAGAGAATTTTGAAAGCAAGAGTTCACTACTCTTGATAGTTGAGGCAGAGTGTCACGATGTAGTGCAAAGTCTCAATCCTCCAGCCTCAAGTTTCTGAGTGCTGGGATTACAGGCATGCACCGCCACGACACCAGGATTTTAAAAAAGACACACTCCTAGCTCCAGTGCAGCATAAAGGGTGATCAAAGCTTATTTCCTCAGAAATGATAGAATAAAAATCCATGGAGAGGTCCTGTGTGAAGCAGTCCATCTTAAAAGCTTTGAAAAATAAATAAATAAAAGAAACATGATCAATGCAAAGAACTTTCCCAGCTTCTCCCGCTGTCATTCATGGCTTTCGTCACTAGGTGTCCCCTTGGTTAGCAAATCATATCTAGAATGCGGCTTTCCTAGCCTAACTCTGGAATGAAGATGGGGGTGGGGGTGTCCTGCCTGGAAGGAGCCTTGCGTTAGGAAGAACCCTCCTTTTAATGAATAGATGAGAGTCCAGTCCTCTTGGAGCAGAAGGGAACCGCTCTAATTAGAATTCAGAAATTAAATGTGAAAGGAACACTGCTAACATTCAATTTCAACCTGCAGAAATGAATGTGGCTCAGAATAGATAGAGAACATGATTGAGCTCTAGAATGGACCCTGCAGGGAGGCTGCACTGAACACCCTCAGCCAGGAGCTGCTTCCAGCCTGCACTTGGGGTCAGCCGCTTTGTTCAGAACAGTGGAGGGAAGCCTTTTCATTGCACTTTGTGAAAAGAGGTGGTGCGTGTCATTTTGGGTGCGCTCTTGCCAGGCCAAAGTCATTTTTTATCAATGAATGCCAAGATTCATGGAAGTCACATCCAAGGACACCCCCACCGCCAGACTGCAGGTAATCACTATCCATCAGCTGGGTCAGCAGGGCGCTGGCATTTTTGCTTTGCAGGTGGACTTTCCGGCCACTTGGAATACACTTGGCACCAGAAGAGCAAGGCCAAGATGGAAAGAAACTGCATCCTGCCAGCCTGGAGTGCCACACGAGTGGGAACAACTCCCCTAGCTTCTTCCTCTACTAGCTGGCACCTTCCCCCCTGAGCTGCTTCTCCAGAGACAGCTAGGCCAGAGCAGAGCTCATAGCCCATGGATCTGGCTGTGCCAGATCAGCCACTGTGACGTTATGGATCCCAAGACCACTTTGTGGGTGGTAGACAGCATTGTAAGCACTCCTCCCCTTCCTATGGCTTTTACATTCTTTCTGCCACCTCTTCCAAATGGTCCCCGAGCCTTGAAGGACGTGATAGAGATGTCTCACTTGGTGCTGAAGACTCCACTGTCATTTCTTCTCAGCACGTTGGCCATTTTTGAGTCACTCCAGTGGAGAGAAGGCTTTGAGTCTTTGGCAAGTGACTTAGCTGCTGTGAGGCTCAATGTGCTGTAAGCCCTGGTTTTCCATAAAATAAAGGTACTAGCTCGTCATCACAGAGTTGCCTTGGGTATCCTGAGAGAACATGTGAGGGGTTTGGTACAGAATCTAACTCCTACTAAATGTTCAATAAGAGTTTACATCACTCAGTTTTCACTACTGTGACAAAATACTTGACAAAAGTAGCTCAAGAAAGGAAGGGTTTATAGTGAGTGGCTCATGGTTTGGGGGTACAATCCATCATGGTGGAGGAGGCATGGGCGCAGTGACTCTAGCTCTTATGGCAGGAGAGTGAGGTGGCTGGTCACACTGTGTTCACGGTCAGGAAGCAGAGAGAGGTGAATTCTGGCACTAGGTTTGCTTTCTCGTCTTTATCGGTCTAGGACCCCAGCCCATGAGATGGTGCTGCCCACATTCAAGATGGCTCTTCCCTCCTCAGTTAAACCTCTCTGGAAACACCATCACAGACACTCCCAGAGGTGCTTGTCTCCTGATTCCAAATTCGGTCAAATAATACTAAATGGGACCTAAAATATTAAGGGGCTCTTTGGCCAAGCGAAAGAATTGTTTTCCTCATACCTGTTCAATGGGGCTGCCCAAATTTACCTAGATGAGAATTGATAATATCAAGTCAAGTCCCATGTGTGTATGGCTTCCTCATTATGGGTGCTTTGCCCTAGATACAGGTTTCCTGCCCTTTAGAGGCTCATAGTGTAGAGGAACACACACACACACACACACACACACACACACACACACACACACACATTATTACATAAGGGCTGTAAGAAGTGTGGTTGCTGGGAGTGTTGGATAAACTTCACAGGAGGGTCCCGGTGGATAAATGGGAAGGCAGGCCAGGCAGAGGGAACAGTTTCTGAAGACATTTAGTATGAAACATGCACACGATCAAGGCTGTGGCTACAGAGTTGGGATTTGCAGGCGGGTGGGAGAAGGCACTGTTGAGTGCTGACTCTCAAGGGCTCTGCTTGCCCAGTTGAAAGTTGAATTTGATCTTATGAAAATCTTTAAACAGATTAATCTCAGAGTGGAGGATGGAAAGAGTAGGAGACTGGAAGCAGGGAGATGAGAACAGTTCTCAAATATCATCAGGCGACACCAGAGCAGGATTTCTGATCCAGTGTCTATAGATTTTTGGAGCCAGTTGGTTGGGGATAAAGGAGAGCTAGGAGGGATTACTTCAAACTTCTCAGCTTGGACAATTGCTCAGGTGCTCCAGAGGGAGGTGAGAAGCAGGTGTAGAGGCATGAGGACTGTAGAAAGTCCATGTTGGGGGAGGGGGTCCAGATTGCCTTGGCAATGCAGAGGAGGAGATCAACCATGCTCTACAGAAACCCAGTGTCTGATTGGAGACTGGAAAGCCAAGGATAAAGCTGCCAGACCACTCAGACCTTTGAAAAGCTCTAGGAGTTATTTAAAGCCTGAACAGCCCACCCAATCTTTATACCTCTTTACAAGATATAATTAAGTGCAAAGAATGTTCTTAAGTACAGAAAAAAATCATCCACTTCAATGGGTGATGGGATATCTTTTAATATCTAAGATTTCCTTTCAACTAAAATCCAAACAGCTTAATTTAAGGAAGCAGGTGGTTTGCATGATGCATGCTGCACCCTGGTGGAACGGGGTAAATGTGATAGAAACAGTATCTAGTGCCCTCAGTGTAGTTAGAAAGGTTGCTAAAGCCCCAAGGACTAACTGGGACTCAGCAGGGGTCACTGAGGCACTCTTAGGACCCCACACACTCTCGCGCCCAAGTCATCAGAGGAAAACTGAACAGAATTCAAGCAATCTCCAGCTCTCCATCCCCCCTGCGCTTGGTGCTGGTGAACCTAAGGGGGTCTCCTGTACGGAGGAGTTCAATTCTGTCAGAACCATCTAAACTTCAACCACTTCCTGGTATATTGAGTAGTTAAGTTGAAGAGGTTATGTTTTATTGGTAAAATAATTTAAATTGAATGTCAACAAATCTTAAGGTGGCAGAAAGAGTCAGGAAAGTACGTATATTTGAATTTTTAAAACTTACCTGTTTTTTGGCTAATCTCTTTTACCTGCAGAGGTCTGATAAAATGACAGGTCACTAACGACAAGGGTGTAGCAGTTGACACAAACACTTCTGTGATGGAACTTTAGAAACCCCTTTTCAGAGATGGCGAGCTTATCTAAACTTCAGTCCCTTTGGCCTCTCACCCAGAGAGGCAGGGCCACTCTAATGCTGCTGTCCTGAGGGTAAGGATGGCACGCTCCTTCCCAGGGGAACAAGGTGTACTCATTCATGATTGTCATAGCCACGTGTCTTGATAACACACCCTCCCTGTAGCTCCCTGAGATCTGCTTACCGCAGTGGCCTGGAGAATGCTGCCCCAGTGGCTGCTGGGAAGGCCTCTTTGCTCCTGCAGAGTACGCTCAGACCGTTTTGACACACTGGTTATGTTTCTGTCCATGCCAAGAACTCCAGTTTCCTTGATGTGTGGTCATCCTGTCCACACTCGGACCATCACTCAACTCAGCTGATGGAACAGAGATGCCATAGTCCAGAAAGGCCTGGCAGTGTTCATGTCCTGCCCTAATCCCAGGCACTACTCATTCTTCCTGAGGTCATGGAGTGACTGTCCTGTAGGGTTGTGAAGAGAGGGAAGATCACAGCAGTGGGAAGAGGCTTGGCCTGAAGTTCTACTTGAAGAGGTAGAGCTTTTCCTGTGTTGTTATTTAGGAAGACCCACATTCTTTCTACCTTAAGCAGGACATGAAGTCTGCAGCCACAGTAGCCATTACATAGCCATGAAGTCATAATCATAAGGCAACATCAAGAAATTGTAGAGAGGGTTGGAGAGATGACTCAGTGGTTAAAGATGCTTGCTTGCAAAGCATTATGGCCTGAGTTCAATTCCCCAGGACCCACATGAAGCCAGAGGTACAAAATGGCACGTGCATCTGGAGTTCATTTGCAGTGGCAGGAGGCCCAGGTATACCCAGACTCTCTCTCTCTCTCTCTCTCTCTCTCTCTCTCTCTCTCTCTCTCTCTCTCTCTCTCTCTCTCCCTTGTAAATATATAAAGAAAAAATTTAAAAAAAACAAACTTTAGAGAACCATTGAAGCAGTATCAATGACTACTTATTTCCTTGTTATATTTAAATGGCTTTAAGTTAGGTTTTCTGTTCATTATAGTTGAACTCATTCTTTAAAAAATATTTTTATTTATTTATTTATTTGTGTGTGACATACATACATATATATATATATATAGAGAGAGAGAGAGAGAGAAAGAGAGAGAGAGAAATAATGTAGGCATGCAAGGGCCTCTTGATACTGTAAATGAACTCCAAACGCATGCCCCACTTTGTGCATCTGTGTGAGAACATACAGGTATCTGTGGTTTAGAACACCCAGACTTATGAGACCACATAGATATCTATGGTTTAGAATACCCAGACTGTATGAGACCATATAGGTATCTGTGGTTTAGAACACCCACACTGTGTGAGACCATATAGGTATCTGTGATTTAGAACACCCAGACTGTATGAGACCATATAGGTATCTATGGTTTAGAACACCCAGACTGTATGAGACCATATAGGTATATATGGTTTAGAACACCCAGACTGTGTGAGGACATACAGGTATCTGTGATTTAGAATACCCAGACTGTATGAGACCATATAGGTATCTGTGGTTTGGAATACCCAGACTGTGTGAGACTGTATAGGTATCTGTGGTTTAGAACACCCAGACTATATGAGACCATATAGGTATCTATGGTTTAGAATACCCAAACTGTGTGAGACTGTATAAATATCTGTGGTTTAGAACACCCAGACTGTGTGAGGACATATAGGTATCTGTGGTTTAGAATACCCAGACTGTGTGAGACCATATAGATATCTATAATTTAGAACACTAAGACTAATGAGACTATATAGGTATCTATAATTGAGAACATCTAGACTGTATATGAACACATAGGTGTCTGTGGCTTAGACTCAGAATGTGTTATGGGCTGAAATTCCCTATCAAACTAATACAAGGGCAAAAGAATATTTTCCAAATATAAAATAATTACAAAGCAGGTGGACTAAATGCATTGATGAATGCAAAGCTTTCAGACTGATGTGTACTATGATTTAAGTCTGAAGTGTCCCCTCCAGGCTCAGTGTTGAGCACCTGGCTCCCACTAGATCACTGGGCAATGCCTTCCTTGGAAGGCTATTTTGCCCTCACCCCCCCATACCACCTCTTTCTCCCTTCATTTTCTTCTGCTCCTTCTCTTCCTCCTCCTTCTTCTCAGCTGCCAGGAAGTAAGTAGCTCTTCTCTTCCATACCATGGCCTCCTCAGTCTAGGCCTGAAGCAATAGATCCAGTGACATAAATTCTTCCTCTTTTAAAATTGCCTCTCTCAAGTATTTGTCTCAGCAAAGACAAACTGACCAACACAGTGTGTTCAACACACATCACAATGTGTGTTCATCATTCAGTAGGTGATGGCTGTGATTACTAAGAAGTCTGTCCTGGTAATTTTCTGGACAGATCTCTCTTGTAAACTCTGCAAGGAATTTTTGCTTTTTTCAGCACAGTCTTATTATGTATCTAGCCTCAAACTTGTGATTTTCCTGCCTCAACCTCTCAAGTGCTGGGATTAGAGGTATGCATTACCATGTCTGGCTCTCAAGAGGGAATTAACTGAAGACTCAACCGATCTCAAAGAGGTTGACTGAACTCAAGATATCTATGCTGTTATTTTAGCAGAGAGGGTGCTGTTTGATCATCAAACCCATTTGTTTCCTGTGAGCACAGGGAAGGACACACCCCCTCGCCCCTCCCCTGGATGACTAATTCTCACCAACAATATGTGAGCAGAAGCAAAATGTCATTTCCAGCCTGTGGCTGTTTATAGTACTCTCTCTCTCTTTCTCTTTCTCTCTCTCTCTAACACACACACACACAGGAGCAGAAGGAGAAGATGTCATCAAACCACAGGAAGGTGTTTCCAAGTTACCTTTTGTAAGAGAGTCATGCAGGGAAGCCACCTGATCTACAAGGCCACACATAGCTCTTCACTGGATGAAGGCATGTGATTTCAGGATTTCCTCTTGGGGCAGTCAGCTTTGCTAGTCCTGACATTTGCTAATCTGCTAATCCTGATATAGGAACCTTTGCTCATCCTCTCTTCACACATGGCAGGAACAGCAGCATCATTAAGAAATGAGATGTTCAAAGTAAAGGGAAAGTGCAAAGTAATAGTTTAGTTTGTTAGCTGGAAATCCGCATGGTGTGAAGTCAAAGGAGAAGACTGCCACCCCATTGTTATTTATATTATTGTGTGTAGAATACCTGAATTCCTTGAACCTCTCTTGATTGGGGCACAGAGCACGCTTATATTTACATACAGAAGATACAAAAAGTGGGTTCAGAAGTCACTTTTATCTATGAATTTCTTGCAAGGCCAAGAGTGTATTATGTTGGTGTCACTTCTGCCTGCTGTAATATGTCTGAGAATACAACACCAAGATACCCATGTGCTCAGTGCTGCACAGGTATAGGAGAGAGGCATCAAAGCTATGTGAGGCAATAAGAGGTCGATGAACCCCAGAACTAATTCTGCCAGCTTTTCACTTGCAACCTCACTGGAGTCTTTCTGTGATAGCTAATCATTCTGTAAACATTTGGTGACACATTCATACAATAGAATATTCTTCAGACCTACAAAGGGAACACTCAAAAAACGCAAGCCAAAATAAACCTTTCCTATTTTCAAGTTGATTACAATATGAATGAAACTTAAAGACCTTATGTTACAGAAAAGAAGCCAGTCACAAAAGAACAAATATTGCACGGTTCTACTTCCAGGAGGCTCCTAGAATAGGCAACTCCATAAAGACAGAACAGTAGTTGGAGGACGAAAGAAATGGGAAGTCTGTGTTGAATGAGTACAGTTTAAATTAGGGAAGTGGAGAGGGATGGTGGGGACAGCTTATACAACAATTCAATTGTATTGAATGCTACAGAACTATATGCTTAAAATCATGAAAATGATAGATTTCATGCCACATATCTTTTACCATAGCCCCCAATTAAAAACAAAAACCAAACAAACAAACAAACAAAAATGAAATATCTTCTCAGCTTCTCCTACAAGGAGGAGAGCAATCTGAAGGAACTTGTAGAATGTCAAGGGCAAACAGAAAAGAACAAGGGCCCAGCCCTGCAGTGCCCTGCAGCTTAGCCAGTGCCACAGCACACATTGTGAATGAGCTAAAAGGCTGTGAGTGGAAGGCTTGGTCCTGAGCCTTTAGCACTGTTGGAAGATTGGTGAAGGTTAGCAGGTAGGGCCTGGAGGAAGGAAGTTAGGCAGCCAGGGGTGTGACCTAGAGAGAAATAGAGCCCCCTGCCCCCCCCCTGTTTCCCTCCTTTGCTTCCTGTCTGCCATGAGGTGAGAAGGAGCAGGAGCAGGCTGCTTCACCACCATATGTTCTCCCACATCACAAGCCCAAACCAATAAAGCCAACAGATTAAGGACTGAAACCTCTGAAATCATGAGCCAAAATCACTTCTTCTTCTTCTTCTTCTTCTTCTTCTTCTTCTTCTTCTTCTTCTTCTTCTTCTTCTTCTTCTTCTTCTTCTCCTTCTCCTCCTCCTCCTCCTCCTCCTCCTCCTCCTCCTCTTCCTCCTCCTCCTTCTCCTTCTCTTTCTCTTCTTCCTCTTCCTCCTCCTCCTCCTTCTTCTTCTTGTTCCTTGTTTTTTCAAGGTAGGGTCTCTAGTCCAGGCTGACCTGGAATTCACTATGTAGTTTCAGGGTGCCCTCAAACTCAGGGTGATCCTCTTACATTGGGATTAAAGGCATGTGCCACCACACTGGCTCCTTTCTTCTTTTGAAGTGACTTACATCAGGTATTTTGTTGTAGTGATGGGAAGCTGATTAGTCCAGTGGAAGAGAGATGACCTTGGCAACAATAACTAGTGAACTGCAAATTCAGGCTGGTCAAAGTCCAAAGTTAACCCCAGATCATTCTTCCTTTCACCAGGCACAGACTAATTTATGATCACCAGCCTTCAGATCTTCTCTGATGCCACTTATTTCAATAACTGTAGTTCTGTCAAAATTGAAGTCATTTGTTTTGCACAGGGTTTTATCAGTCAGATGTTGGGCAAACGTGAACCACAAGTGATTTAATTCAGTAGTTCCTTGTTGGTATTGCTTAAGGAGGGCACGGAGGACAAAGGGTTAAGAGGGTGTTGAATGAGGTCAGAAACCCCAGTGGCTAACCCCGGTAAGCGTTTCCCTATCTCCACCCTCAACTCTGAGACTCCCAACCCCCCCAAAAGCATGCCACATAGACCCAGGTTCACACCCCAGCTGAGCCTAGAAGGTGGCAATTCTACCCCCACCATCTGATACGTGCTCAAGCTCACGTTTACATGCAAAGCAGGTATTCACAGGTTGCAGCTCCCTCCCTTGCCGAGGTTCCCTCTGTGGAGAAGGAAGAAAGCAGTGTGAGAACTCAGAGGGGAGAGCTGTCAGAGCCTGAGGATTTCGGGCAGGTTTGGAAGAAGAGCCACTCCACCTGAGTCTTAATGTGTAGATGGGTTCTTGAGCTTTGAGAATAAATGGAGAAAGACTGGGGAAGTAGTTGGTATAGTGCTTGCCTAGAATGTGTGAGGCCCAGATTCCACCTCCAGCACCACGTAAATCAGACATGAAGTTTAATCTCATTGTTGGCTGCATAGTGAGTTCAAGGTTAGGCTGAGCTACATAAGACTCTATGCAGAAACCAAGAGAGAGAGAGACAGAGACAGAGACAGAGATAGAGAGAGTAACGGGAGGGGAAGAAGGAAAAAGAAAAGAAAAAGAGGGGCTTGGAAGATGGCTAAGTAGTTAAGGCATTTGCCAGCAAACCCTAATGATCCAGGTTCGATTCCCCAGTACCCACATAAAACCAGATGCACAAAGTGGCACCTGTGTCTGGAGGACATTTGCATTGGCTAGAGGCCCTGGTGCACCCATTCTCTCTGTCTGTCTCTCTTCTATCTCTCTCTGCTTGAATATAAACATATATATATATAAACATATATATACATACATATATATATATATATATATATATATATATATATATATATATATATATATATAAAGAAAAGAAAAAGGAAAAGAGGTAGGGAGCGAGGCAGAGCTCAGTGTGGTGGGACTCCAGCAGATGGTATTCTGGATCTCGGGTTGTAAGGTCTTGAAGACCCACCTAGCCAGAACAGGAGGATTCCTACTGAGAACATCAGGAGGTCAAGTTAGATGCTGAACATACTGAGACTTGTAAATTTTCTTTTTTATTTAACATATTTTAAAATAGAATCTTAACTTTAGATTAGTTTAGATTCACCAAAAGTTGTGAAGTTAACACAGATACCTCTAATACAGTTTCCCTCAATGACACAATATTTTATTTTCTGTTACATTTCTCATTGTAAGGGCCAAGGCTTGTAACCACTGGTGAACAGTAATGTCTCCAACAGTCCAAATCTTAGTAAGCCAAAGAATTGGACAAGCTTAGAGAGCAATCTCTTTATCACTCAGGTTTATTCATATCAGGGCAAGTTCAGGGGGTCGGGAGTAGGACTGGGAAGGCAGCCCACCACCACGTGGCTAGGGAGATTCACAAGGGAATCGTAAAAGTGCACAAAATCACCAAAAAGTGAAAAAAAAATAACACACATGATAAAGAGAAAATTCTCCCCTGCTTCCCCCTCTCTCTGATCGATCAGAGGAGGAGGGGCACAACTCATCACCCGGTCCTGTGCACCTCCAGCCCAGCAGTCAGGACAGGAAAAAGATGTCCCAGGCTTGAACTAGGACTTTTAAAGGTTTTGTTGGGGGGGGGGCAGAGAGTGGCAAGACCACGGTCTGGGAGTTTTTCTTTTGGCAATGTGACATGAGGTCACTGTCAGAGGCCACACCCTATCTACCTGTGGGAGGGTCTTTTTCCTAATCCCTCTCATCATCACCAATGAGCCACCACTGGTTACCCAAATTTCACTAGTTTTTCTGTTTTGTTTGTTTGTTTGTTTGAGGTAGGGTCTCACTCTAACCCAGGCTGATCTGGAATTTAATCTTAGGGTAGCCTCAAACTCATGGTGATTCTCCTACCTCTACCTCCTGAGTGCTGGGATTAAAGGCATGTGCCAGCACGCCTAGCTCACTGGTTTTCTTTTAATGTCCCTTTCCTCGGCCAGGATTCCACCTAATATATCCAGTGTTACAAAGAGTGTAGAGTTCCCATGTACACTGTTCAGTTTCCCTTATCATTGTGTTGCTATGGTACATTTGTTACAATCAGTGAACCAATAGGGATATATATATATATATATATATATATATATATATATATATATATATATAT
>PVHP010018768.1:7491-32951 GCA_004024765.1 Zapus hudsonius
GGCTTTGTGTCTTCTTGCTGAGGTGGCGATGTCTTTGGATATTCTCCCCCACCATGGCTCTTACAATCTTTCCACCCCCTCTTCCGCTCAGTTCTCTGAGTCATGGTAGATGAGTTTTTCTTTTCTTTTCATTTCTTTTTCTTGTTTGGTATTTTGAGGTAGGTCTCGCTCTAGTCCAGGCTGATCTGGAATTCACTATGTAGTCTCAGGCTGGCCTCGAACTCAAGGCAATCCTCCTGCCTCTGCCTTCTGAGTGCTGGGATTAAAGGTGTGCACCACCACGCCCAGCTCTTATGGGATCCTAGTGTAGAACAGAGGGTTCCTACACAGAACTTGTCAGCAGATACAACTATCTGACCCCAATGATCCATCATGGAAAACCACAAACTGGTCCCAGATTGACAAGAACTTTCTGGTGGCCCATCCTGTTCTCCCAGTTAACCTCTAGTGCTGCTGGGCACAGACATCATGCCCAGCACTGAGCTCTGTGCTTTGGCTCTGGGCTTCTTTTCTTTCTTCTTTCTTCTTCTTCTTCTTTTTTTTTTTTTGTTTTCTTTTTTAGGTAGGGTGCTGAGCTCCGGTAGTACCAAAAATGGGAGAGCTAAGCTTCTCAAAGGTGAATTGAGCCCCAGCACCTTCCCCCCTCTCTAGTGCTGCCTCTGTTCTGGCCTCATGTCTCTCTGCTTTTTTTTTTTTTTTTTGAGGCAGAGGTAGGAGGATAGCATTGAGTTTGAGGCCAGCCTGAGACTACATAGTGTGTGCTGAGTGAGCCATGATCCTCAGTGTGTGCTGGGTGAGCCCTGATCCTCGTTGTGTGCTGGGTGAGCCAACGAGCCTCATTGTGTGCTGGGTCAGTGTTCCATGGTCAGGATCTTCCCACCCCCATCAGGACTCAGGGTTTCTACTCAGCAGCTCTGCTGGGGCTAAGACTCCATGTCTACAGCAGGCAGGCACAAGAGAGCCCCTGAACCAGTGGGACTTGGGTTGGTCAATTCATGTCTTCACTTGCCAGCCTTGGACTCAGGGCCAACCTTCAGGCAGCTGTGTTTTAGTGAGATTGACATTTAGATCAGTAGAGTTTGGGTGATGCACACAATCCCTCAGCGCCATACTTTGGTGGCTTCATCCAGCCAGATGAAGACCATGGGAGCAAAAGGCAGTGTTCTAGAGGAAGTAGGGATTTCCTGGCTGATGTCTGGGCATTTGGACTCAACATCTGTTCTTCCTGGGTGTGCAGGTTGCCAGCTGTCCTGAGATAGCCAAACATCCTCACTCATGTCAGCCAAGTCTTTAATTCTCTGTTGCTGTCTAAGTATGTGTAAAAGATGTAATACTATAATAACATCACATGACACATAATATGTAATTATTATATATTACATATATACACATGCACACACATGCTATGAGCTGTGTGTGCCTGATTCAAACTCTGGCTCTTCAGTCTCCATGAAGGGTGACCAAGCTAAACTAAATCTTTGACGCTTTCTCAGGTATCTGGCCCAGTGCTTGGCACTTAAGAAACTCACAGTAAATTTAGAAATCCCCTCTCCAGGTGCTAAGGGTGAGAGGCGTGGGACATTCAGTCCTCAGAGCCATGGCCATCGCGCTTCCTAAACTCTGAAAGCCTCAGTGAGAAGCCCACAACCCAGGCAGACTCCCCTCTGTGGCCTGCATGCACAGTGGTCTCTAACACTGAGGGTTGGTGGCTAGGCCAGCATTCTCTTCTCCCCTTATTGACTCGTCCCTGGGATAGTCAGCTTTTCCTTCCTGTTTTAATTGGCTTCCATCTGCTTACTATCGGTGCAGTTCTCTGGAGAATGAGCAGAAAGCTGGTTTCTTCTCTAGGCAGCCTGTCTGCTCTCTAGCTGTCTTCAAGACTGACCCCTCTTGCCCTCGAGTGGGACCCACAGGCTTGGCTGGTGCTGGGAATATGGTGCAAGACATGGCTGGATTGTGTGACATGGGTGGGGAGCATGGGGTGCAGGGCGTGGGATATGGGGGTGTAGGTATATGTAGGGTGCAGGGTGTGGAGTATGGGGTGAGCAAGAAGGGGTGGCTTGTCCAGTTCTGGGTCACCTGTGTCTGAGATGGTCTGGCTAATGGGAAGATAGATGACCATTGAGGACCACCCCCAGGTGGCAGGAGGAGTGCCAAGGGGCATTGAGGAGGATGGGAACATCATGGTCACCTGAGGACTACTGATGAGTAATGGGGAGCCACAGGAGCACCCTGGGAACTACTGCCCAAGTGAAGAGGCCTGAGGCAGCCTGGCGCCAGGCCTGCAGAAGGGGTCATGTCCCAACGAGAGGGAGACTTGGGGCATAGAGAGCTGCCTTCTCTCTTTATGCTCCATGCTGAACCTTTCAACAGAAGTCTAAGTGAACTCCTGCTCCCTTCACTCGGGGATTACTGGGCGGCCATCCTTGTGGTGTGGCACCCTCTTCCTTCCCCGCTCACTGAGTTGTGGGGTCAGAAGGGCTGATCAGAGAGTGTGGGTTGTAGGCAAGGGGCAGGAGGGCCTGGGCTGGATTAGTGCCTGATGCTGCTGTCTTGAAATCCTGCCCAAGTTTTGGGTAAGAGCTGCCTGTGGTCGTGTGTTAGGGGGGTTTGTAGCTATCTTTCTGCTGTCAGCAAACATGGCTGCACCTTGCCTAAGACCTGCAGGTGGCTATGGCCAAATTCAGCTCTTGGGCATCTTTTCCTCCCCAGGGTCTCAACTATGTGATTATTTACTGATTAGCTCCAGCCCCACTGCAGCTCCTGATACACATAGGTGCTCGGTAGATATAAGTAGAATGGGCAAATTCATGTCAAATACAACATGCTGCTTGAGATCTGGGAGAATGTGGGGTTATAGAAATGCATTTCTTTTTTTTTTCCTTTGTTTTTTTTTTTTTTTTTTTTTTTTGAGGTAAGGTCTCAATCTAGCCCAGGCTGACCTGGAATTCACTATGTAGTCTCAGGGTGTCCTTGAACTCATGGTGATCCTCCTACCTCTGCCACCCGAGTGCTGGGATTAAAGGCGTGTACCACCATGCCCAGCTAGAAATGCATTTTTTTTTAGGAGTTAAAAGGGAAGCATTGAATGCTCTGTATGAAATAGGATGACTGTAACACCACTTAGCATCTGCTTCCTGGTAATCACTAGGGCAATTTACTAATCTGTGTATGCTGAGAAGAGAAAATGGTCTTCAGTGGATAGACCTGGACTGGAGCCAGACAGCTCATTAGTGCTTAGGAGCATAAATGCTCATGGCGAAGCCTCCGCTGGGAAGAGTGTGGGGATCCCCTTTCAGGCCAAGATCTGCTTCAAATGCAATCTGGAAAACCCACTGGAAACACTGTCTGCAGAACATTGTTGCCAAGGCTGGGGATGTATGCAGGTTAGAGCGAGGGCCTGGATGCGAGAGACGCAGCCCCAGCAGGTCTATGGGGAGTTTGGTAACTGGTCAGGTCAGACCCTTCCCAAGAGTGGAATCCCCTCCCAGCTTCCTCCCACCAGATGTGTTTCTCCGAGAGATTTGGGTAGACTCAACAGCTTTAATGTGATGTTGGAGATGCTGGCACACCCTGCCAAGAGCCAGCACCAAGCACCAGTCGGTACTGCTTCTCAGCTCTCAGCGGACTCTGGCTGCTGGATACTGGGTGCTTCATGTGTCTGTGTTTACCCTCAGGACCTCTGAGAGTATCCATCATTATACCATGTTAGAAATGAAGGGAATGAGGTGCAGACAGGGTAATTTCCACCCAGACCATATATTTAGTAGTGGTGGGACCGGGGTTGTTATTATTATTACAATTGTTTTTCAAGGTAGGGTCTCGCTCTAGCCCAGGCTAACCTAAAATTCACTAAGGAGACTCAGGCTGGCCTCAAACTCACAGCCATCCTCCTACCTCTGCCTCCCAAGTGCTGGAATTAAAGGCAGGTGTGTGTCACCACAGCTGGCTTGTTATTACTATTTTGGTGCAAGGTCTCTGACCTTGAACTAGATATTCTCCTACCTGAGCCTCCCAAGAGCGGAGATTACAGGCCACTGCACCTGTCTCCTTTCAGGGCTCTGGATTGCCATAGCTGGTCAAGTGGTAACTGCACGCTGTATCCCGACACCCACGGAACTTCTGAAGCTTGGCACTTCTAGATCTAAATTCATGCTCCTTCTCCCCAAACCGGGGACTCTCCTTTCCCCTCATCAAAGGCAGTCTGTTCTCTCATGCACCTTAGGGCAACTCCAATACTTCAGATATTGCCCAGTCTCTCCAACACGAACTCCCTGTGATGAGCACATTCGCTGACAAACTCACACAGCTGTCTGCCTCCCCCACCCTGCCCCAAGCCCGGCACCTGCACACCTTCCCTAGCAGAGATAGGCAAATAGTAAGGAATTATCATGACCATCTCTCTGACAAGTCTACCATGATGGTGCCCTGGGCTGGCCTGTTGGCTCTAGAAAGCCTCTTTCTTCTGGGTTAGGGTGCTTTGGACGCTCCATTTACCATGCAGTCTCCCCACTTTCTCCAATCCTTTCTCTGTGGCATGTGCACCCACCCCCACCTTCAAATTAGTCCATGCTACAAAGAGAAAGAACAGGCGGTAACTAAATTCTAGAAACCTGGAGTTGAAGAGGGAGGGGCCCTCGCTCAAAGCCCTCTTGTCAGAGGTCATGGCAACATCTCCCCCACTCCACCTTGGGATTTGATTTTACCTCTTATCTTCTTAAAATGTTAATGCACTACAGACTCCAACCTCCCATTCCTTGCTGGAACTCTCTCCCTGCTCCATTGCTCCCCAAAGGCCCATTTAAATCTTGGCATCCCCATTAGCAGCATTTAGGACTGAATAAGTAACCTCCAAAGTGGTTCGAGTTAACATCATCTTTTCTTTCAAGCTTTCATACTTATTTTTTCCGGTTAGGACCCCAGTCCAAACCCCACATTTCGGATTGCACATCTGAGCTCTGGCCTCTGGCCAGTAAGCTCACGCATAATATTTGCCTTGGCTCCTGACCCAGCTGGGGACTTGGGCTGGCAGACTACAGGGGATGCAGAGTCCAGTACTGGCCTTTGCCAAAGATGTGGTCAGCCAGCCCTGGACCCAGGCAGCTCCCTCGGGGACACCCAGCTGGCCCTGTGTATGTAGGCCCTGGTTTCCATCTCTGGGTCTTTGCTGTCAGCTTCTGTTCTGTTTAACTATGATAGCGCTGGCTGCTGGTTAGAGAGGTCTGAGCAGATGAGAGGCAGAACAAGGAGGTGATGAGTCCCCCACATTCTGTCTGAGCAGATGCCATAGTCATATATGGCCCAGAGTTTTGCCACGACCCACTGTGTCTTTCTGTGTGGACCATGGTGGGCCTAGAGCTGTGGGTTTCCAGGGAGCCTGGTCAGTAAGGTTTCCTCTGATGGGAGGAAGGAAAGTACCACTTTTCCTTGGATCTGCAGAAGAACTCATGTGCTTCAGGGCTCTTATCCGCATTCCTAGGGAAGGTTTGGGTTTGTGTGAGTTTTCAGAACTTCAGGCTAGGAATGATTAAGACCCACCCAGCTCTCAGGTTCTGGGGCTGAGCACCAGGCCCACAATGACCTGGCCTTGAGGTTCACTCACAAGTGTCCCTGCTGTGAAGGTCAGCTTGCTTGTAGGCAGGAAGTGGATCTTCTGAGGGAGGGAAGAGTGGGCTCAACATGTCTGCTGGCCACAAAGCACCGTATGCTTTATCGCCTCTCATGCTGAGTGGCTAAGCCTTGTGACTCTTGTCCCAGGAAGGAGGCTGGACATGACAGAAGCCACTAGTCTTCGTGGCTGTGGTGCGCGTGGAGGGTGATTTAACACGGCTTTCTCTGCCCTTGTGCCCTGTTGTTTTCGCCCCCGCAGAGGGGAAACAGAGAAGTGGTGGGAGCTGAGCGAGCTGTCCGCTGTCTCAGGGCTGGGGTCCACAGAGCTGGGGGCTGACGCAGGGGGGTCCGGCAGGACACAGACGCGAGCAGATGTGTATAGTATATCCATGTGGTTCTTCATTCAATTGGGGGAACTTACATTTATAGGAAAAAGGGGGCCAGTGGGATGGGGAATAGGGAAGAGAAAAGGGGATTGGTTGGTTGGGGTGGTGAGTTAGCAGCCTGCACTGGGATAGGTGAGTATGGACAACCTGAGAATAGCTCATTTGGGGGCCTGAGTGGCGGGAAATACATGACTTTAGCCATGGTCCGTGGGGATGGGTACAAGGAAGTTTGTCTGGTATCCATTGCCAGTCATGCTGAGGTGGGAATGCTGGTTCCTGTGGCTGGCCTATGGGGGTTGGGAGTCAGGGTTGACGGAGCCGGGAAACGCCTACCGAATTATCGGGGTTTCACCCACTCAGACATCCTTAACCCTTTGTTCTCCATGCCCTCAGTAGCAGTGCCAACAGGCAGTGCCCAACAGTGCCACTTTGGGCATCTGGTTTCCATGAGTAACAGAATCCTTAGGCTTTTCAGGCAAGTGCCTTAACCACTGAGCAATCTCTCCAGCCCATAACTGTTTCTATTTTGTGTGCTTCCCGGTTGTCATCTATTTGCAAAAATTATGGTTCATTACTTGCCCTGTCATCCTGGGGACTCACTTATGCCACCGAGAGCTCTGTGTAAGAACAATCTCCAACTTTTCGGTACTTCATCCATCTTCTTTTTTCCCAAATTCTGGTGGATTTATGCAATGAAATGTTTTGCAGGGTGGAGTCCAATATGAGAGACCTGAAGACCCTGAGGCTGATATGATTCTGAAGGGTGATATTCATAATGAGTCAAGAACGCAGCACAAAACCAAGAACACAAAAATATCTCATTCACAATTTGTAGAGGCCAGAGGGGCAACGAGATGTAGGTCGAAGGATAAAAAGTTGCAGCCACAGAGGAAAAGTCTAGAGACACAACAGCCTAGGCCTGTGGTGAATGGGGGATGTTTCAAACACTGCAGATTGTCAGAGAGAGTTTTTCCCACACACACAGAAAGGAAGGCAACTGGGTAAGACAACAGCGTGCTGTCTTATGTGCAGACCTCATGTGCATATCAAAATGAATACCTCAAATCATCAAGCTGTAGACCTTACAGAGATGCAAAACCAGTTTTCAATCTTGATTATATGTGAAATGGTACTATTATGGATACATTGGACTGGTGAAAACGTTACTAAAATTAATGTTACCTGTTTTATATGGATATTAAAATTTTTAAATTAAATATGTGAGATTATAATTAGCTCAAACAGACTGCATTAACAAAGATAAATTGCAAAAGGACACTTTTGGACAAGGAAGCTGCTTATAAAATGATAAATGATGAGTTGGGAAACTGGTTCACGCTCTCAAAACCTGCCTGCCTGGGTTCAATTGCCCTGCCACCCATGCAAAGCCAGAAGCAAACAGTGGCCCAAGCATCTGGCATTCTGTTGGCAGTGGCAAGAGACCTTGATGTGTGTGTGTGTGCGTGCACGCACATGCATATACACATGTGAAAATAAATAATAATTTAAAAAATTAGAAATAGTTGGGCATGATGGTGCATGCCTTTAATCCAAGCACTCAGAAAGCAGAGGTAGGAGGAATGCTGTGAGTTCAAGGCCAGCCTGAGACTACGGAGAGAGTTCCAAGTCAGCCTGAGCTAGAGTGAGACCCTATCTCAAAATCAAAACAAAATAAAAAAGTTATAAATGAAGTGTGAAACCACTCCTTGGAAGCTTAAGTAGTAGAATAATAGTACTATAGCAGCATTCATACAAAGCACACATTTACAATATTAAAACCAGAACTGCAGCTCATTCATCTTTTTTCCAAGCTTGCCGGACCCCTGAACCCTTCTGCTTCAAGACCCCCACTGGGGAGGTCTGACTTCTCCTGGTGGAGTTTAGGGATGGCCCAACAGGGAGGGGAAATGTTTTTAAAATAGGTAACGTTCTGGGTGACCACTTCCGCCTTAAGGGTGAGGTCAGGAAAAGGCACAGCAAGGAGGTGCTCCCTACTAGCCTGCTTATGCTTAGCAGTTGTCGCTAAGATTGAGTGACCTGAGATCAGCACTCAGAATGCAGTGAGAACCCCCTGAGTGCCGATCCTGTCACCCCAGGCTTCCATTCCAGATCTGCTGACTAGTTCCTGCTCCATTAAGATCCCAATTTGTCAGTGGATGGCCACAGGCTTCTCCAGGTATCATGGCCACTGCTCAGAGCTGAAAGGTAGAACAGGCTCTTTGGGACCTTCAGGGTGGGGAGAAGTCTGCTGTGAGGAGCCAGAGAGCATCCTGGCCAAGGGCTTCACTCATCCACAGCCCAGGCAGGATTTGGACAAGGCTGCTCTGTGCTCACTCACAGTTGACCAAACTTTGGGAGGCTTTTGAGTCCCTCTTGTCTCAGGTGACCTCCTTGAAACCTTCCTTTTAGAAATATATATTTTTTATATCTCTATATTTGGAGATAGATCGAGAGAGAGATAGATCGAGAGAGAGAGAGAGAGAGAGAGAGAGAGAGAGAGAGAGAGAGAGAGAGAACATGTGTACACCAGGACCTCTTGCTACTGCAAACGAACTCCAGACACACTCCACTTTGTGCATCTGGCTTTATGTCTTTATGTGGGTACTGGGGAATCAAACTCAGGTCATTATGCTCTGCAGGCAAGTGTCTTAACCACTTAACCATCCCCCCAGCCATTCCCCTCAAATTTCATTTCTTAGAAGCATGTTTCCTTGACAGAGTTAGCAGAAACTCCAGCTGGGGGGAGACCTCTAGGCTATACCCTCACCCACCCACCTTCCTCCCAAGGCACCTCCTGCCCCGCTGGTGTCTTTCAGCTCCATAAATCTTGGTGCTTCCTTCTTTCTCATTCTCTTTTTATTTATTTCTTTTCTTTTCTTTTTATTAGCATCTGTGTTTATGCAGCCGCCCACTATCTACATCTGATTTGAGGTAAACAGGAAAGGGGATGGAGAGGTTCCTGTGGAAAAGCGGCTGAACCGTCTATCTCTGTGTGTGCGTGAATGAGTCATTGCAGGAAGCCGAAGGACTGAAGGAAGATCTCTGGCCCTGAACGTTACCATGTTCGCCAGGCACATCACAAACACTGTGGACAATGGCAGCCCCAGCCCCTGGGAACAAAGATCAAGCAGGAATTCCCTTCTGGCCTCTCACCTGCCTGTGACCCTAAGACATTCTCTCCTCAGCCCCCAGCATGGCCAGCAGAGACCACATTTGGGCAGAAGTGATGCAGATGGCCTCTCAATTACATCCTTGAAAGGACCAGGCTGGCCTTCCCTCCCCCACTTTTGTCACTGGGCTTGTGACGGGGAGCTAGGCTCCCAGGAATTGGTCTGCGATGATAAGTTCTAGGCCAGTTTTTTGAGTACTTGCATGGCGGCTTGACTGTCATTCCCTTTAAGCCAGGCTCTGGTGTGCTGACCTGTGACCTGCACCCCCCTCTCCCCACTGTGCCATGACAGCTTTCTTCAGCATGCACTTTCTGGTCTGTTGGTAGCTTGTCCTATCCAAGTCCTATCTGAGGACAGGCCCTTTCTCATTGTAAAATTGCCACGGGAACATCTTGAAAGGAATCAATCACTCCAGTGACTCTGGCCCAGAAGGTGACATCACAACACTGATGAGAGACCTTGGAAGTGAGCATTGCATGGTGGATGAGGGACCCAGGGAGCAGAGGGTCACGACACTGTCCTCACCCTTGCTAATAAGGGTGCTTTCAGTCTGTCCATGGGAACCATCCTGCCTCACAAACAGAATGGTGTCACGCCCGTGGCCCCTACATTGACCAACAGATCCAGTCAACCACACCACCACCCTCATCTCCATGTAACCTCTATACTACAGGGGCTCCAAGCTTCTCATTCATTCATTCATTCATCAACAAATGCCCATTGAAGGTCTACCATGTGCTAGGCGCTCTGCTCCGCCAGACCTGTGCTATTATGGGTCTCACAATGCAAGGAGGGGAACAGACAGCAAGTAGCATGAAGTAAAGACATCCATGGTCTGGCCACACTGAGAGGTCTGTCCTGTGAGTGAAGGCTGAGGTCGCTTCTTCAGGGTCTGACATGAACTATGGCCAGTGCTGGAGCCACACAGTGTCAACAAGAACAAATGTCCTGGAGCTCTAAAATCTTGCTGAGGTTAAGGGACCCAGAGGAAGTTATGAGTCAGGGTAATAAGATGTTCAGAGCAGAGAGAGAGAAGGGCAGAGGCCAGTGTGATGTACCGGGTTCGGTGGTATCAGGCTGCACAGGCTCCAAGCTGAAGTTCAACACAGTATGAAGTCATTGGAGAATTTTTAAACAGAAGGACTTGGCCTGATTTGCATATTAAAAAGATCACCCAGCTGCTGTGTGAAGAATGCTTTTTAAAGGCACAAAAATAGAAGCAGGAAGACCAGTTAGGAGAGTATTGCCACAATCCTGGTAGTAGGAAGTAATAACTGTTATTATCCTCATTTCACGGAGGCCAGAGAAGACACGATTTGTGCAAGTGCACGCAGCAGGTAGTAGTTGTGTTTTTATTTGCAAAATGATTTTGTGATTTCAGTGTGAAAAGACTGTTCACCTGTCACTTCACTGAGACTTCTGAGCAACCCTAGGATGAATTAGTACCAGTTCTAGGGCTGAACAGAGGCTCCAAGACATCAGTCCCTGGCAAGGTTAGGAAGCCAGAAGCCTGGCTTGACCCCAGCCCTCTTGACACACCTGAGCTCTTCCTACTTCCTGACCCCAGGTCAGAGGCAGTAAGCAGAGAGGCCAGGCCAGGTAACTGACTCCCTGATTGCTGCTGGGGAGGAGCCAGGCTCCAGCTGGAGCTGTGCCAGGATGTTGGAGAAGACAGCAAATGAGGCCTGCCTCAGCTTACAGACATCTAAAACGTAGCTGGGAAAATTGGAAGACCTTCTGTACAGAATTGAAAAATGCAAGCAAAAAGTTAGAAACTGCCATCAGTATGGGACAATGGTGAAAAGATGGAGGCCAGTCCCCACAATGGAGCATTATGGCAGCTGTTTGAAGAAACGGAACTGCCACAGAAGGCTCATGGGATCTTTGAGTTGCATGGTTTGGTGAGATAAGAAAACTGTGCATGACGTACTAGTGTTTAGAAAATACGTCTATAGATGCGTGTACGTATATGTGTGTGTACATATACTCACGCATATGTCTCTAACACATCTGTTCCCATGTCTAGAGTATCTCTGGGATTTACACAGCAACTTGGCAGCCTTGATTGCCTCTGGGAAGAGGGTGGGGAGGATTTTTACTGTGTTTCTTTTGTACTCTTGAATTTTGTGCCATGTGCATGTATTACCCATTCCAAACAGTTTTGGTGGTTTTTTTTTTTTTTCGAGGTAGGATCTCACTCTAGCCCAGGCTGACCTGGAATTCACTATGTAGTCTCAGAGTGGCCTTGAACTCACAGCAATCCTCCTACCTTTGCCTCCCAAGTGCTGGGATTAAAGGCGTGCGCCACCACGCCCGGCTCTCCAAAACAGTTTTTTAAAATATTTTATTTATTTATTTATGAGAGAGAGAGAGAGAGAGAGAGAGAGAGAGAGAGAGAGAGAAAATGAGCGCTCCAGGGCCTCCAGTCACTGCAAATGATATCCAGACATATAGGTCACTTTGTGCATCTGGCATTATGTGGGTATTGAAGAATCTATCCTAGGACTTTGGGCTTTGCAAGCAAGGGACTTTAACCACTGAGCCATCTCTCCAACCCTAGTTTTTGAAATTTAATTTGGTGCTTTTCAAAAAGAAAAGAAAAGAATGTAAAAGCATATCCAACTTCAGGAAGAACCTAGATCCTTCTTTGTGGCAAAGGGGCCTGAATCTCATTTTGAAGACAACGTTTTCATTTGTACCTGGATGGTCCCGCAGGGCAGTTACTGGCAGGCTAACGGTTGGCCTCATTATCTGAGTAACATGGGACCAAAGCAGTCCTTTCCACAGTGTTCCTGCCACTGCCAAGTGCATTACCCCCAGCTCAGTGCCCAGTACAATCACCACTTTGTTGTTCTCATGAGTTCTATACCTCAGGAATTGGAAAGAGCAGAGAGGGCCTGGCTGGTCTCTGACTCAGCGTGTCTGGGCATTAGCTAAGAAGCCCACTGGCTTGGTGCTGGGATCTGGGACCCTCTGCCCACTATGTGGCTGTAGCTCGGTCTGGGTTATGGCAAGATTGGATGAAATTGGTTGCTACTGGGTATGCTATGGATGCCAGGTGTCCCTAAGAGGGACCTCATCCTTTTATCTCAGGACAGCGGGGATGGGATTTTCCCCATTGAGAGCTAAGACCTAGGCAACCCTGGTAGCCCTGGCCTGGGCCACTTGGCCAACCCCTGAAGTC
Source organism: Zapus hudsonius (assembly GCA_004024765.1). Taxonomy (NCBI): domain Eukaryota; kingdom Metazoa; phylum Chordata; class Mammalia; order Rodentia; family Dipodidae; genus Zapus; species Zapus hudsonius. The sequence goes on from PVHP010018768.1 coordinate 19,842, forward strand.
AGGCTGTGGGCTCTGTGCCTCCGACTCAAGAAGTCAGGAAATTGTCCCTGTTTTACCTTTGTTCTTGTTCTGGGAATGTCACTTCACCATCCTGGGTGTTCCTCATAGTCACCATGAAGACATTGAGCAACACGGTTCTCACAGCGCGTGGGGGTCTAAGTTCCTTGAATTTCGGTGATGTGTGATGTCCCTTGTCAGGCCAGTACAGAGCATGCTTCTGGAAAACAATCCTTTTCTTGTTTCTGTCAGCACAGCAGTTATGACTTTCTGCCATGTGGCTTATAAACCTTGGGGTCTGGGCCAACTGTGGAGAAAGGGTGAGTGAGGGAGGCCACAGGAAGAATGAGGAATGGACTCCAGGCTTTCTTCTTTCTGGTAAGCAGATCAAATTTGGGAAGTCTCTGCCTGCCTCCCCACCAGTGTGTGGTGTGGCCACCAGTTAGCAGGCCCATGCTGTGAAGTCAGCTCCACTCAGGACATTTCATCCACCATCCAGCTCTGATGTCTAAGCAGTGAGTTCCAGAGTGGAGCCAAGATGTCCCAGGAACAGCCTCAGGCTGGAGTGGAGGGGCCTGTCACACAGTGGGTTTTGCAACCGCAGAGAGTTGCATGTGAGTGTGTGTGCATGTACACATAACACACTCCAGACACTGGTTACCTTGCAAATATAATGGAACCAGATCGCAATGCTGTGTCTGATGTCTGACCAATCAACAGTGACCATGGCATCCTCTGCAAGGAGCACAGGGTGCCCACATGCCCAGTGGAGGACCTAGAAATCCCTCTCCTTTGCTGGTCTGTAGCTGTGTCATGTTTTTCTGAGGTCAGCTGCGTGGGCTGGAGGCCCAAGAGGCTGCAGGGAGGTCACTGCTGGTAGAAAAATCATGCACGGGCCAGTGAGAGTGTTGGGGTCAGCTGCAGCGATCAGGGGGACAGAAGGCCCGAGAGCTGCTGGCAGGGCCAGCCTGTGTTGGCATATTGTAGATGTCCATCAGGACTGATTAGGTGCAACTCCTGACTTGCCCTGGATGTTCCCTAGTACCTGGATGGCTAACTTCTGCACTTCACAGAACAGACGGAGGGGAATTTTTACATGGAATTTTTATATGGAAGCTACAGAAGCATAAACAAGTCCCCTTAATTTTCCATAATTCAGTCAGGATTGGAGGTTTGGGAACCCTGGATTGGTGTGTGTATGCATCTGTAATGAAGTGTACACTCCCCCCCAGTGTAATTCTATAGGTGTCTGTTAGGGTGTGAAGCCATGCCTACACTCTGGGTGGGTTAGTTGTGCTTAGCAGGACTTACCACATAGATGATGGCTTTCTTCCAAACTACTTGGGGTGGGGAAGAGGTCCCAAGTTGGGGGCACAGTAGCTCTAGGCCCTCCAGTGGGTAGACTCCTCCTTCATAATTTTTTAAAAAGTGTTTTGCTTTTGTTGTTGCTTTGGTGTATGTGTGTTTGAGCCAGGATCTCACTCTAGCCCAGATTGACCTGGAACTCATGATGATCCTCCTGTTACAGCCTCCTGAGTTCTGGGATTAGAAGTGTGAGCCACCACACCTGCATGCAAATAAAAATAAATATTTATCTATTTGCAAGGATCAAGAAGAGGGAGGAGGAGGGAGACAGAGAAAGAGAATGGGGCACCAGGGCCTCCAGCCACTGCAAACGAACTCTAGATGCATGCACCACTTTGTGAATCTGGCTTTACGTGGGGAATCAAACCTGTATCATTCAGCTTTGCAGACAGTGCTGCTTTGACTGCTGAGCCATCTCTCCCTACCCTGCCTTTCTTAAGTTTTTAACATGGAAAACCACAGTATTTTTGTTTAAAATTATTTTAGTAGACTAATAACACCAGAGAGAGTCTAGTAATAAAATTGACTTCTGAAATTCCTTCAAAGAGCCTGCTGCCTGATCCAAAGATCGAGGTTCACTGCCATTCTGTAAATGGCTTGTTGGGACACGGTCACCTTTAGCTACAGAGGCCCTTGCACTGTTGGAGCTGAGCAGGCGGGACAAAGTTCGGGTGACCTAAAATATTTACTACCTGACCCCAAACCTCTGTGTACTCTGTCCCTGCTACTTCCTGCTGTGTTGATGGGTGCCTCTCAGCCTAGCACAGGGGGGCCCTGCACACACTTCTGGGAGCCCCTCCCCACTTGGTACTGAGTACTTGGCCTCTCTATGTCTCTCCGTCCCAGGTTGAAAGTAGACTCATTGTACATTTTTAAATTTTTTTGGTTTTTCAAGGTAGGGTCTCATCTTAGCCCAGGCTGCCCTGGAATTCACTATGTAGTCTCAGGGTGGTCTCAAACTCACTTGATCCTCCTGAGTTCTGGGACTAAAGGCATGCTCCACCACACCTGGCTAAAAAATACTTTTATTTGTAAGGGAGAGATGAGAGCGAGAGCGAGCAAGCGAGCGAGCGAGCGAGCGAGCGAGAGAGAGAGAGAGAGAGAGAGAGAGAGAGAGAATATGTTTAAGGCTTCTTGCTGCTGTAAAAGAACCCCAGACACAAGTGCCACTTTGTGCATCTGGCTTTATGTGGGTACTGGGAATTGAACTCTGGCCAACTGGCCTTGTAAGCAAGTGTCTTTAACTGCTGAGCCATCTCCCCAGCCCACTTAAAAATATTTATTTATTTATTATTTATTTATTTATTTGAGAGAATGGGGAAGATAGAGAATGGGTGCCACTGTGGGTACCCCTGGGCCTCTAGCCGCTGCAAATGAACTCCAGATGCACGCACTACCTTGTGCATCTTTATGTGGCACTGGAGAATTGAACCCAGGTCCTTAGGTACAAAGCAACCTCTCACTAGCCCACTTTTTTGCACATTTTTTTTCTGAGGTAGGGACTTGCTGTAGCCCAGGCTGATCTGAAATTCACTATGTATTCTCAGGTTGGCCTCAAACTCACATCAATGATCCTCCTACCTCAGCCTCCCAAGTGCTGGGATTAAAGGTGTGTGCCATCACGCCTGGCTTTTTTTCCCCCCACATTTTTTCTATGGCCTGATTCTCTTCTGGCCTTTAAGTTTGTGCCACTTCTAGAAACATTCTATCCTGCCCTTGTGAGGCAATCTCGTGGTGGCCTTTGTCTACAGTGCCTGCGGCTGCTGCTCTTCTGCCTGCTGCATTAGGAGGCACACCAGCACCTTTAGTGAAGGATGATGTCAGAATGCTGGACAGTACACTCTACACACCTCTGTTGTGAGCTCTGACCCCTCCTTCCATGGCTGTAGCCCCTGTGCTCTTGGGCTGCGCTCTGGGATGCCCACCGTATATAGATTCCTATTAGAGTGAGAAACCAGGGGCTAAGGCACTCGCCTCCAGTGCCTAAGGCCCTGGGTTCAATTCCCCAGGACCCACATAAGCCAGGTCCACAAGGTGGTGGCCCTGCATGCTCTGTCTCTATCTCTTTGCTTGAAAATGAATAAATAAACTATTTTTAAAAAAAGAATGAGAAGCCAGGAGTGTTTGTACAACAGTGATTCTGAAGAGATCGTCCATGTACTGGGCCTGCATTTCAACCACCACCTCCATGCTTGGCATTGCTGGTCTTTCGAGCTCTCGATTCATGCTTGTCAACCTTTGATCAGTCATCACTCACCAGACCCTTGAACTTGTGTTAGAATCACTTCCATTCAGTGTCTGTAACAAACCCCAACAAGATGAGCTTAGGCCTAACAGCTGCCAGGATGAGCTCTGGGGTCCCCTGGGCTGCTGCCCTTCACAGGATATAAACACACAGAGGGAAGACAACATCTCTAAGGCCGGGGAGGGTCCTCAGCCCTGTGACACCTCTGACTTTAGCCTCCAGATCATGAGGTACAAATGCCTGTTGTCTAGGCCCCATCGATGGCCTCAGTTGTGACTGTGAATAACGATGTCCTCCTCAGCACCTGCTCTCTCAACCCTCCAACTGTGCTTCTCAACCTTGGCCAGTCTGTTTTTAAATTGATTTCTTTATTTGCTTATTTATTTATGAGAGAGAGAGAGCATGGACATGCCAGGGCCTCTTGCCACTGCAAATTAATTCCAGATGCGTGTGCCCACCACTTTGTGCATCTCTCGGCCAGTCTCTTAGCAGTCAGCTTGTTTCCTGCAGGAATTCTCTCCTAGATTCCTTCTACGAATTCTCGAGTGCTTGGCACATGGCAACTTTCCAAGAGGAAGCTCTGATGCGTGGCTGTGCACGGCCATTCTGCCGGAATGTGTTGCCTGAGCAGAGCTGGAGTCTCTCAGAGCACTGTTCCCAGGACACAGGGGCAGATGCTGGCTGCTGGGTGAGTGCTGAGTCCCTGTATGGACCATGTTGGGGGGGGGGTCCTATGTCTTAGGCACAGAGGCCTCTCCACCCAGTGGGATGGGAGGGCAGTACTTTTCTTCCTTTCCCCACCCCCATGTCTCCTAGAAGCTGCACTCCCATCCCAATTCCATCTCGTCAGTCACAGCTGCCCGTGTCTCTGTCAGGAGCCTCTGATGCCAGCCCCACTTGGAGATCCTGATCCATGAGCCCAGTGGGCCACTGCACAGGCCGGGCGTGCCTGGCCTAAGGACACCTTGACACAGGCCCTTGACACAGGTAGGCAGGTTTCATCCCCACCGCTCCTGTCATAATGCAAGAGGTTCACTCCATGGCTAAAACAGTGAATGAGAAAAGAGTGGTTTTGATTTGGATTGAAAACATATTCATTATTTAAAGAAAGATTTATTTATTTGCAGACAGAGAAGAGACACAGACAGAGAGAATGGGTGTGCCAGAGCCTCCAGTCTCTGCAAACGGACTCCAGATGCATGTGCCACTTTGTGCATCTGGCTCTACATGTGTACTTGGGAATCGAACCTGGGTCGTCAGGTTCTGAAGGCGAGCGCCTTAACTGCCGAGCTATCTCTCCAATCTCATACGCATTATTTTTGCAGCACCAGCAGCGATTTTTTATGTGGATAATTTTTTTTGCAAACTTTAATCTTATAGGGAATAACATTTCCAGAATCCACAGTAGCCAATGGGTTCTGGTGGATACTCCGGTGTGGACATTTCCCAGCTGGTAGGGCAGCTTCCCTGAGCTGGCTTCTCTTCACCTGAAGTAGGTATGGGGCTGTCCAGCAGGCTATTCAGCAGAGTGGTGTCTTGTCTGCAAGGCCGAAGACCAGGTGGGGAGCAGGTGGAAGGGGAGGCAACACTAGGGAGAAGGGGACCCTGAAGCTCAGAGGGTGGAGAAGGAGGCTGACCCTGTATTTTGTAGGCAGTCATCGAAGGCTTTCACAAGCAAGCATCTTTAACCACTGAACCATCTTCCCAGCCGCTTCTCGAAGGCTTTTGAATAGAGTGTGACCTGGCATGTAGGCTTGGCAAGGGCAGCTCTCCCAGGCCCAAGCAGGAACTTTGACTAAAATCAAAATGGAGTCACCCATGCCAAAGTTACTAAACAGAAAGTGAGCTGTGGTCTGACCTTCCAAGAAACCAGAAGAAATGAGAGACAATAGCCAAATTTCTCAAGCAGGCCAGTTCCAGTTGGCAAGATAGTGAAGTTCCTCTGTCTGGTTCTTACATCAAAAACCGTAACCTGAAGTAACCCGATGCTAACTGCTCAGTTAGCCGTTGCTCAGTCTCCCAGGCCCTGCCTTAGAAGGAATGTAACTTTGAAATGAACACCCTGCTTTTTGTTCATTGTTTTTGCTTACCCTTTTAGCTCCATTCTGGCTAGAAAACCAACTTACCAGAGTGTGGTGACACACACCTGTAATCCAAGCACTTGGGAGGTGCAGGCATCAGATCAGTTCAGGGTCATCTTTGGCTATACAGCAAGGGATACAGGAGACCCTATCTACAAACAAACAAACTAACTAACTAACTAACTAACTAACTAACTAACTGGGTTGGGAAATTTGGCTCAGAGGTTAATAAACCCCTTGTCTCCTCTACTCAGTCATCAGAACCTTTTATAGGACACACCTTCCCACAGGCTACACCATCCACTGACCACCCTGTCCAACACGCCTCCCTGAAGGCCACAGCCAGACCCCTACAGAGGAGAAGGTGCCTCTCAGTAGGGCCCTGGCACTCTGGGACAAAGCCACAAAAACTGAGGTTCAGCGCATGTGTAGGAGGAGGAGGGTGCCACCTCACACTCTAGGCTCGTGGGGGGGGGGAGCCCAGAGAGCTCTCAGACCATTTGGGGAGAAAGGAATAACTACAAATATTTACTGTCTGAATCCATGAGTATAGTATGAATAGACTTCCGATTTAGTTTTTGAATTTCTCTTTGGAGCACTCCATACTTTTCTGGGTGCTTTTTTTTTTTTTGGTACAGCTTGAGCCTTAGACCACAGTAGGAGAGAGGGGCATGGTGGGATGTTGACCTACCTTCCCAGCCCTCCCAGACACAGTATCCACCTTTAAACTGTTCTGTCTTGAGCAGATGGAGGCACTCTTCCCCCATCTAACCGAAACGTGATCTTGAAGATCAAATTGCAAGGTTTCACATTTGAGAATCAATCAAGATAATTCAAAGGAGAAAAACCATACAATTATTTTAATAGAAACAAAGTTTTAAAAATGCACGTGCCAGGGTCTTTTGCTGCTGCACACAAATGTCAAATGCTTGTTTTTGTGCATCTGGCATTCCATGGGTGCTGGGGAATTGAACTCATACAAGCAATATTTTCAAACAAGCACCTTTAATCAAAGAACCATCTCCTCAGTTCCTAGAAACAAAGTTTTGAAAATTAAAATGTCAATATTTGTTCTTTATTTATAAAAGGACCTCAAACTATCTGTCGAATGGAACTTTACCTGATTAAAGACACAGCAAACATTATATTAATTGGCAGAAATGTTTTCCCTTTAGAGGCTGAGAGATTTGTGCACTGTTTGCATGTCTATTAAAACCTGTCCTAGAAATCCAGCCAAGTGAACAAAACATATAAAGAAGCATAGAAAGGAAATGTGTAAGAATTACTGTAAGATAATTCCCCAGTACAAACAACATGCAGAGAATCCAAAGGAATCTCTACACAAACTTCTGAAATTAATTCAAGGCTTCCAGGTACAAGGTCAAGATCGAAAGATAGGGGACTTCGTAATACAGCTTCCATCACTTGTCTCTGATGGGGTGGGACTTGGTGGTGGTTCGGAGTTTCAGGTCATTCATGCTCCTTCCTGAAGGAGAAGAAATAAATAGTGCAAAGAAAAAGTTAAAAAATATATAGCCATGGCTCCTTAGGGCAGAGTTCCTGTGGAAACTGACTGCACCAAGAATCAACATGTTTCCTCCGAGGCAGTTGGAAGAAATAGAAGATGACGATCTGCTTCAGGCTTTGTGAAGGCAAGGCGCAAGAGGATTTCATGCTTTTTAGAGAATTTAATCTCAATCCCAATTGGGGATTCCTATGAACCTGCCAATACATGTTCTGTTCTTAAGCTTTCTTTATCTTAGAATTAATCATGACTTAATCCTAGAAACAATTACTCTGAAAACAAAAAGGTACCACAAAGTGGACTTTCAAATTGGGAACAACTTGAAAATGATAGAAATCATTAGCAATGAATTCCATAGTGTCAGTTATATCTCACCAAGAATGCTGGATGTATAATTTTTGTTTCATGCTTATGAAATTGTTTTCAAGTATGCATTTTTCAAAAGAATACACATGTGCCATAGCGGCATTTTTATTAGGGGGATAACCAGCAGCTCAGATCGGATTTGAGCCTGCTCCACAGGAGGGAATTCATGAAAGCCTAATCCAAAGACCATGGTTGGAAGGTAATACGCCCTAAGGGGGCAGCTACTACTGAGTCTTGGCTACATGGGTATATTATGCCCACCAAATAGCCCTCTAAATACTTATGCCTGTGCCCATCTGTTAGTGCTGCTCTCACTTTGGGTTGGAGAAGTTTTTCTTTCTAGACAGCAGCTACGGCTGAGGAGACTCAAAACTCATCAAAGTTCTGGGAAGAAAGCTCAGCACTAAATGCATCTCTGTCACCCCTCCAGTGGCTCAGGTATTATAACAGAAGAGGTGATAGAAAGAATGTAAGAGCCAAAGGATGGGGAGGAGTGCTTTGGAATGTTGTCTTCCAGACACAAAGTGTTCATTGTATTCATGACCTCATAACGTTGTTTTTACCTGCACAAGACCTGGTTAATATCGGGCCCCCCAACAGGTTGTCCTGGATGATGGGGGGAAGAAAAAAATCAACCAAGACATTAAATAAAAGTGGGGATAGTGGGAAAGAAGAGGGAATCCAGAGGATGAGAAAGGGGAGGACAAAGGACAGTGGTAGGAAGGGATTATGTAAAAGTTTTAAAATAAAGTTTTTAAGTTTAATTTTTTAAAAAGTACCATTTCAAAGGGGGAGTGGTCCTGAGGAGATGGCTCAGAGGTTAAAGGCACCTGTTTGCAAAACTTGCTGCCTGAGTTCGATTCCCCAGTATCCATGTAAAGCCAGATGCATCAAGTGGTGTATGCATCTGGAGTTCCTTTGCAGTAGCAAGAGACCCTGGCAAGCGTGCTCTCTCTCTCTCTCTCTCTCTCTCTCTCTCTCTCTCTCTCTCATAAATAAATTATTTTTTAAAAGATCAAAGGGAGAGTGTGGGAGGGAATTATAATCATGGCTTATGGTTTATATGTATGCAAGCTGTCAATAGAAAGTTTTTCAAAAGTGTTTTAAAAAGAGTATCATTTATTTATTTATTTAACTTATTTGCAAGCAGAGAGAGAGAGAGAGAAAGAGAGAGAGAGAGAGAGAGAGAGAGAGAGAACAGGTACCAGGACCTCTAGCCACTTCAAACAAACTCCGGATGCATGTGCCACCTTGTGCATTTGGCTTTAGGTGAAGAGTAGAACACAGTCTTCTAAGTTGAATTCTAGCATGTAGAAAGGATGAACTGCATCAGGTTAATGGCTCTCCTTCGAAAGTGGAATGAACACTAGCAGAGAGCTGGGGAGGCTGCTTGAAGGATTCTGGGACACGGGGAAGGCCAAAGTGAGAAGGCTGGAAGTTTGTAGAAGAGAGGCAAGTTGTCTTTATTTTCTCAGTTTTGAGGTGGGAATGAATCCACGTCGTGTTTCTAGGCAGAAGATGATGTTCGGGAGAGCTCATGGAGGGTCCTCCTTTACATTGATGTTACAGTGTCGATGACACATGTGTTAGTTGTGTGCACTACGATTTAAATGACACCCAAAGCACCCCTGAGCTGTAGATCACGTCCCTTCGTCCCCTTCTCTCTCTCACAGTATCACATTTTCTGCACATTCTAGTTTACATGTTATGTCTCTCCACTAGCTTTGTAATGTTAATAAACCATGTCTTCACAGCAAAAAAAAAAAGACAACTTATTTCTACATAGTATCAACAAACAATTACTCAATGATGTAAAAAACAATTTCATTTATATCAACTAGCTGGGAATAAATCCAACAAAAGATATGCCAAAAAAAATCTACACAAAAATCTGTTCATCCAAGGGTTGAGTTGGTTTTCTCCATCAATTAAAAGAATTAAGGGGAAGGAAAAATTTAAAGGTAAAACAGCATAATTTATTTTAATGTGAAAGTAAGAGGCAAAAATAAAGACTCCTCCTGAGAGGAGGGGGATCAGAAACCAGAATCTACTACCCCTGGCTTTAGGAAGCCTCCTGATTGGTCATTTCAAACAGATGAGGGCGTTGATTGGTCCACCTTGTACTGCACATATCCCAGAAAACCCGCCTGGTGCAGCCGAGTTTGGAGAAGAACCAGGAAGGGAGCTGCCTTCTCTGCCATTTTTGCTCACCATCTTAGGACACTTCAGAAAAAGCATATAGTTGCCTACCAAGAGTCTCTTTCCCTGTGTGTCTACCTAGCTCTGATGGTCCCTCAAATTTATAAAGTATTCCTGAGTCACTGTAAACATAAATAAATGGGAAAACAAATTATTTTTGTAAACTCAAAACTAAATATTTGGAGTTATTGCTTCTTCCCAAAATGGCCTAAATAGATTCAAAGAACTGTTTATCAGCATCCCCCAAGGATTTCTAATAAAAACTGATGTGCCGATTCTCTATTTGGAAACAAGGGGCCGATGCAAAGAAAAACTTAGAAGTTCACTAGGCACTCACTAGAAGATACCAAGACTTACTAAAACAGTGCCCTAACCCAACAAGAACATACAGATAGGATGAAAACCAAAACAAAATAAATAATGCTGAGTCTATTAAATATCCAAAAGCAATTTTTTTAAAAACATGTTTTTAGGGGGCTGGAGAGATTGCTCAGTGGTTAAGGCGCTTGCCTGCAAAGCCCCACAGCCCTGATTCAATTCCCCAGTTGCCCATGTAAAGCCTGATGCACAGGGTGGCATATGCATCTAGAGTTTGTTTGCAGTGGCTTTGCTCCTTTCCTTTCTGTCTCTCTCTGCTTGCAAATAAATAAATAAATACTAAATAATTTATTTGCAAGGAGAGAGAGAGAGAGAGAGAGAGAGAGAGAGAGAGAGAGAGAGAGAGAGAGAGAGAGAGAGAGAGAGAGAATGGGCACGCTAGGGCCCTTAGCCTCTGCAAATGAATTCCAGATACATGTGACACTTTGTGCATCTGGCTTTATATGGGCACTGGGGGATCGAACCAGGGCTGTTAGTCTTTGCAGACAAGTGCCATAACCACTGAGCCAGTTCTCCAGCCCTTTATTTATTTATGTATTTTGAGACAGTTGCTCTGTGTTGCCCATAATGGCTCTGAATTCCTAGGCTGCAGTTATCCTCCTGTCTCAGCCTGCCAAGTGGTAGGACCATAGATTCACCACCGCTCCCAGCACAAAAATGAATAACCTCGGCCTTTATTATGCACAGAGAAGCAATTCAGTGGCCAGGAGATGAAATGTGAAGATAAGGAGCCGAGCTCACAAAACACACTGGGAGAATGTTCCACGAGGCGCAGGGGAACTCAGCACAAACAAAGGAAAAGATGGACAAATTGGGTTATATTAAAATGTATAACTTTTCTTCAGCCAGATCCACAGTGAGCAGAATGAAAAGATGTCTGCCTCCCGTAACAAAGGGCACAAAGAACTCCCATCGCTGGATGTGACAGGGACAGACACCCCTGGGGAGGCTGCAAAAGACCCCAGCAGACACTTTGCAAATGAGCTGCTCTAAACATCTAATGAGCAACCATTAAGAACTCAAGCCAGAACCTCAGTGAGACACCTCACCACCATAGAACAGGGCCCATGAAAAGGACTGTCAGACCCGGTTGGTAAGGTCACAGGAACCAGACTGCTAATGGGTCAACTCCCACCCCTCCCCAACATGGCTTGCCAGAAGCCAAGATGCTGTTCTGTTCCCAGGCCTGTCTACCCTTCCTCAGGCACAACAAGAAAGAAAGCTTTCCCTTGGCATCTTTGTAATAGGTCAAACCCAGACAGCTCCTGGATGCCCCTCTGTGGGTAGAACGGAGAGGAACCAGGTTGGGTTGATGTGATGTGTTGTGAGCATATTGCAGCTTAAGGACAACAGGCGGAGCAAAACACACCAGTGACAAGTGCCACACTATAGGGTTTCAGTCATAGAAAGACAGGAGCTGCCCATCATTGTAGAAGTGAGGCTGGGGGCACTTTGGGGAAGGAGGGACTCTGGGCAGGATGCAGGGAGGACTGCTCCCTGAGCACGTTTACATGGTGACATAGTGTGTGCACTGTGGAATCCTACCTGGATGCCCTTCTGGCTGGGCATGTTTTTCTGTGCTAGTCATGTGTTGAAAAAAAGCTTAATAATGGGCTGGTGAGATGGCTCAGTGGTTAAGGCACTTGCCTCCAGTGCCTAAGGCCCTGGGTTCAGGACCCACATAAACCAGACCCACAAGGTGGTGGCCCTGGTGCTCTCTCTCTCTCTCTCTCTCTGCTTGAAAATGAATAAATAAAATATTTTTTTTTTTAAAAAGCTTAATAAATAAAAAAAGGAGTAAGTGGAATTTGGGGTTGGTAACTATTCCTGCATGATTGTGGAGGATAGTATGCTTAGTTATGGAGCATGTACATGCCATACATACATGCAGGCAGACATGTAAATACACACACAAATGACAGTGTAAATGATCTTATTTAAAAATACAATTGAGGGGGCTGGAGAGATGACTCAGTGGTTAAGGCACTTGCCTCCAGTGCCTAAGGCCCCGGGTTCAATTCCCCAGGACCCACATAAGCCAGGCCCACAAGGTGGTAGCCCTGGTTCTCTCCTCTCTCTCTCTCTCTCTCTCTCTCTCTCTCTCTCTCTCTCTCTCTCTCTCTGCTTGAAAATGAATAAAATTAAAATTAAAATTAAAAACAAGAACAAGGCAAACCGAAAATCAGTAGACGTGAATAATAAAGATCAAGGTAGAAATTAACGAAATAGAAACCAAAAAAAAAAAAAAAAATACAATTGAGGAACTGGAGAGAAGACTCAGTGATTAAAGGCACTTGCATGTAAAGCCAGACACAAGATGGTGCATATGTCTGGCATTCATTTGCAGCTGCAAGAGACCTTGGTACATGCATGTAAATAAATACATTTAAAAATACAGTTGAATGCCTAAATTTGTGCAGGTCAGGTCATAACATAAGAGGCCCAAGAGCCACTCAGTTAAGAGCCTCACCAGCTGCATGAAGCACCTGGGGTCTTAGTTCCAGGCTACAGCCTCAGGCTTCCCTGAAGGCCTTCCTGGTCTGGTGCCTCCTCCTCTGTCCTCCCAGGATCAACTGCTCGTCCTGCCTGGAAGGAAGGTGGCCGAGCACACACACTGTGGAATGAGGGAGGTGTCTCCTGTCTTTTGCTTCTGCAGGGTCCAAGCACACAGAGAGCATCTTAGCTTTTCTACCCCGGGCAGCTGCTCTGTTCTCACCTCTCCATCTCATCTTCTCTCTCTGTCCATTCACTGTGGGGTCTGAAGGGTCTCCTAGGAGCCTGGGAGCCTGAGAACCCCAGGAGGTAGGCTTCCCCTTTGATAGCTTAGTTCACAGCTGATAGCAAGCTCATTCCTTTGAGGCAAGATAGCAGGTTCCACACAGTGAGAACAGTGAGGATACATGAAGGAATGCACGATAGAGAGAGAGAGAGAGAGAGAGAGAGAGAGAGAGAGA
>PVHP010018769.1:0-32693 GCA_004024765.1 Zapus hudsonius
CTATTCCCTGGGAAGTCCCTGAGATGGGGTGCCCCAGCTTTCACAACTCTCTTGTCCCACTCTCTCTGCTCCTTCTAGAGACAACCCACCCCCACTTCACTCCCAAATCCTCTCCCCCAGCACCCACCAGGCACTCCTGACTGGCACACTGTACTTCAGAGCTTTGGGTTGTTGCTCCTGACCCTCTCTCGGCCACTAATGCTGATCCCCTTCCTCCACCCCAAATAGTCCTCCATCCTGCTTTCAGAGGCATGAATTTCTTTACCTCTTCTTTTTCTCCATCCTCCCTCCCTTAAGATCTCTTTCTCCCTTCTCCCCTCTCATGGTTCCTTTCAGCTTTTAAAACACACACACACACACACACACACACACACACACACACACACACAGTGAGTCTGGCTTACTTTGCTTAAAATGGTGATGCCCAGTTCCATCCATTTTCCTGCAAATGTTCTGATTTCATTTTTCTTTATATCTGGAAAAACATATTATGTACTTATACTACACTTTCCTTGTCCATTCACCTGTCAATGGGCACAAGGCTGTTCCATTGTTTAGTTGTTGAGAATAGTGTAGCAATTAACATGGATGTACAAGCAGCTCTGTGGTTTGCTGACTCAGAGTCCTTTGGGTGCAAAGGAGTGGCCATTCCCACTCAAACAGTGTGAACACAGGATGTGACTGGGACTCAGAAGTTGTCTTTGCTAAAAATTGCACCAGCTCTTTACCAGGGCCTGCACATCCCCAGCGGGCAGCTAAAAACAGATTATAAACTTGGCATCTCTGCCTATATTTTGTGTCTGTTTCCTTTACTGTCTTAAATATTTGGGTCAGGGGGCTGAAGAGATTTCTCAGTGGTTAATGTGCTCGTCTACAAAGCCTAATGGCCCAGATTCAATTAGTTCCTCAGTACCCACATGAAGCCAGATGCACAAAGTGGTGCATGCATCTGGAGTTCATTTGCAGTGGCTGGAGGCCTTGGTGTACCCATTCTCTCTCTCTCTCTCTCTCTCTCCCTCTCCCTCTCTCTTTCTCTCTCTCTCCCTTCCCCATGGAAATAAATAATTTTTTAAAAATTGTGTCAGATTCCTACTCACTTCTGCTTATAGGCATATTAAGAAACATCTCTTCTGTCTTTTGGATATGGTATGGCCATTATACTAAACTGTATCAATATATCACCTCTGATGGAGAAAGGATACACAAGACATACAGAATGGCTAATGAGGACACTAATGGCTGCTGGGAGAGGGGAGTCAGGTTCCTCAGTGGTGTAGCCACTGGTCAGATGTCCAGTCCATAGTAAATAACCTTCTACTCATGGGCATTCCAGCCACTAATTTAACTCAATGGATTTTTTTTTTAAAGCATGAAAGTAAGACGGGGGTTGATGGGAGAGGGAGTAAGGGAGGGCAAATGGGGAGAATAAGATCAGAATACACAATATGCAAGTATGAAAATGTCAAAAGTGAGGAAAAAACAAAAATTTTCCTTTAAAAAAGTGGGCACCTCTAGCTGTTAAGCATGTATTTCTCACCGGTAATCATCCCCTGCGAGGCTGCAGACACCAAGGTAAATGAAGTATTAAAGATTTCCAGGGATGACACCATTAGCATTCTGCCAACTGCCAGCTTTTACAATGTCCTGTTCCAGATCACTAAGATACCCAGCAGTCTCCAGTCATTGCCCTAAGCCTCACCGCCTAATTAAATCCATCTTCTCTTTCTGACTTGTCCATTTCTCTGAGTCATTCTCTCCTATACTTCCCTTGGCTTCCAGAGACAATAGGCCTGATGAATAAACATCTTGGGACAAGAGTCAAAACCAGTCCCCCAAGCAGCAGTGACTTGTGGCCACAAGATCCTGCCTGGCGATCCTAAAATAATGTTCCACCAGCCACAGCCTGACCAAGATGGCAGGCAGGCTATGCAAGGTATCACTCACTGTATAATCCCAGACTGTCATTAACCCCTGGGTCACAGGCTATCAGTCACTAGGTGCTGTTTGGCTTGCTGGTGTGGCCATAATGCACATAAATTCCTTTCCTTCCTCTACTACCATCTCTCTTTAGTGCAGGGGGGGGGGTGCTTGACCTGGTTCACTGGGACACCTCTGGGTCCGTGGGTTACTTAGGGGGTTGCAGCGCGCATCAACTCCCCGTTCACCCACGGGAGCTGGGTGAGCAGCGGCTTGGAATAGCCGTGAGCCGAACGAGAGATGAGACCCTCGGGAGAACACGGCAGTGGGCAGATCTCAAAACTTTACTTTCACATCCAGCCTTATATCCAATCTAGGGATGTGTTGTATTGCCTTATCTCTTACATAAAGGGGGCTCAGTAAATAGAAACACAGCTACGAAAACTCAGGCAGCAGGAGTAAAACCTATTAGCACTTGTAAACAGGATTTAGGGCCTTCAGCCATCCCCTGCCTCCTGGGGGCACAGGTGTGTTAGGAACAAAGGCATGAGCTACCATCCTCTCATCCGAATGCATATTAAAGCTTAGCTCTCAGATATGCAGCCAGGCTGGGTCTGTGAGAGAATGGTGATGTTAGCAGAGGAAATAAAACCTTATTGTTTGTTATTTGCAGTTAGAATAAGTTAGGCTTTGATCTACTTATCTTGTGGCCTGCCTAGGGGCTTTGGAGTTTTCAGGATTGCTAAGATTTACAGGGGCCCCCGGAATTTGCCTCAACTTCCTTCAGAAGGAGACTGTCCCAGAAGCCTGCCAGACTCAGCAAAACCCTACTTCCTCCATGCCTCATTAGCAGAGTACTACAGACACCCAGAGTCAGGCCTCTCTGGCCTTGGACTTCAGTTACAAGAACACACAGGGACAAGTCAAGGTGGAGACAAAGCGTGGAGGACATGTCTAAAGCCAAGACACAGAAGGACTGGCAGAACCAGCAGAAATAAGGAGAGACACGTGGGAAGATTCTCCCTCAGATCTTCCAGGAACAACCCCTTGATTTCAGCCTTCCATGGCAGGGAGTCATGCTCTGCTGAGCAGCCCCAGGAGGTGGAGGCATCTTCCCCCATCACTCCCAATTCCTCATGGGGATGCAAAAAAGAAGAAAGAAGGGCTTTGCAGCCAAACTCAGCCTCCATGCTTAGCTCTGTCATTTCCCAGGGTGTCACCTGGGCTCCTGAGTTCTCAGAGCTTCAGAAAACTTAAATGAGGTGCCATCCCTCCTAGGGCACTAGGAGTAATATGTGTAACTAACTCATGAAGACCAGGAGATACATGAGCACCAGCTGTGGCCATAACAACCAGTTCTCAGGTCTTTCCTATCCTTCATAGCCCATCTGGGAGCTCTCCTCACCCTGCACCACACAGACCCCAGGGTGCAGGACTGCCACTGCTGCACTTTCTGACTGCGGAAGGCTTTGCCACCAACACTCGAGTCCTCTCTTCAGCCCAAAGCTGGCACCTTTTATTTCTACGTATCTGGACCCCCTGCTCAGCCAGCGGATGGGGACTGGATTCCCCTGAGGTTTCCTTTCTGAAACTCAACCTAGGCCTTGGAAGGAAAGGTCCCTGCCAGCTCCATGTGCCTGTGGATGAAACCTTTCCAGGGGAGACAGTGAGTTTCAACGCTCCCTGGCATATAGCTTGAGGCAAAAACCAGGCTCCTAAGACTCCACAGGGGCTCAGAAATGAGGCGGCCTCCCCCAACTCTGACACCTGAGCTCAGAGTGGTTGGGGTCCAACCGATGATAAGTCAAAATGAGAAGCAGCTGTCACTTGAGCCCCACATGTTTGATTAGTTATAATATGCCAGCAAAAAGCTGGGAAGATGTTCCGTTGTAAAGTGCTTACCTTGCAAGCATGAGTCCCCAAGATTGATCCCCAGAACCAACAGAGAGAAGATGGGGTGTGGTGGCTTGAATTCCTAGTGATATGGAGACAGAGGAAAGTGACCTCTGGGTCTCACTGGCCAGACAGTCTAGCCTAACTGGCAAGTTTCCAGCCAATGAGAGACCCTGCCTCTGAAAGAGGTGGAACGACACGTGAGGTTGTCCTGGAGCCTCCATAGCATGAGCATACATGTACAACTGCACACATATGTACATACATATACATACACACCTATGGAAACAGAAAGAAAGTGAAGAGAGAAAGGTCAGCCTCCACGGCCACAAGCCATGAAAACTTTTATAAATTACCCAGACTTGGCATTTTGTTATCGCAATAAGCATCCTACCAACACAGAGGTAGAGAAGAAATACCAAACGAGTTCATCTCCGAGATGATCTTCTAAGAGCTCAAACGGGAACTGGAAGAGTTACTTTAGATTTGGAAAAAAGGGCTGGGGGCATCTGAGAAAGGGCCTGTTGCACCCAAGTAAAAGCAGGTGAGGCGGTGCACTTGAAATCCCAGTGCTGGAGATGCAGACAGGAGAGTCCCTGAGAATCCCGCTCTCCAGGTTCAGGGAAAGACGCTGTGGCAAACATTAAAATGGATGGGCTGGACAGGTGGCTCAGCAGTTAAGGTGCTTGCCTGCAAAGCCTAATGACCTGAGTTTGGTTCCCCAGTACCCATGTAAGACCAGATGCACAAAGAGACTCATGCATTTGGAGTTGGTTTGCAGCAACTGGAGGCCCTAGTTCAGCCATTCTCTCTGTCTGTCTCTTCTATCTCTCTCTGCTGGCAAATAAATTTTTAGAAACTTAAATTAAAAAAAATTAAAGTGGAGAGTGACTGAGAAAAGCACCAGACCTCAACCTCTGGCCTCCACATGCACCCGTATGTGCACACACACACACACACACACACACACACACACACACACACACACATAATAATAAGTTGGGGGGAAAAGTCTCTCTAAGGCAGTGACATTTCCGCTGACACATGAATGAAAAGAAAAAGAGAAGAAATCCCTGGAGAAGAGGAAAGAGCCTGAGGCAAGAATAAACTCAATCTTTTCATCTTGTTGTGCCAAGCTGACAAGAGGTCTGGGGACTTGATGAACCAGCCTGTGGCCCCTGGACCAGCAGTATCTGAAGCCCTGGGAGTTAGTTAGACACGCTGAGGTTCAGCCAACCCATGTCCCCCAGCCAGGATCTGCCCCCTGGTGTGACTGCCTTGTGAGCTACATGCACTGGTACACACACACACACACACACACACACACACACACACACACACTGCTTGTGGAACCAATGAATGAATGGATGGATGGATAAATGAATACATGCTCGGCAGATCAGATTTCCAGTTCTAACTGTACCCCTTATAGCACCCAGACAGCTCCCTATGCCAGAAAGGGGAGGTGTCAATTTGACACCCCATAAAGCAGCTGACTGACAGCTGTCAGAAGGGGGAGGAGACTGTGGGCCTCCCTCAGGATCCATGGTGCACCAGCTGTCCCACAACCAGGAGCTCCCAGCCTCGTCTCCCACCACCCCTCTCAGCTTCCACACAGACTCCCATGAAGCTTCGGATTCAATTACCAGCCCCTAAATGGCTATCAACCCCACACAGCTTGGTTAAAAATACTCCTCGCACTTGTTAGCCTTGCTGCCATTAGATCACTTCGAGGAATCTGACAGCTGTAATTAGCAAAATATGTAAATCCTGCCTCTTCACAGTGCGGATGCCCGTCTGTGTGACGTTGGCAAGGCGCAGGGACGTGGAGGAGGGTGCTGAGTGCTTGGCTTCTTGCAAGACCTACAAGTGATTGAATCGGATGAATCCAGCAATAAGAGCTCATTGCTTTCTGCAAGACCTCAACAGACTGGATGATTCCAGCAAGAAAAGCAAGGCTTTCATCTCCTGATGCTGAGCTGCTTCTAACACTGCGTACCCAACCCATCTGCAGGAAGCTAGACACAAGATGCACAGGGAAGCCCAGCCTGCCTCCTCTAGAATCAGGGTGTCAGCCTTTGGAGAACTTGAGCTGGCATGTGGGGCTAAGAACCGTCACTGTGATCCTACACCTTGTCTGAGAAATGACATTTGTGAAATTCGAAGTGGTTCCTCTCGTGATAGCCATCCCCAGTCTGGAAGGACAGCCTAGTGAATCCCAACCCACACTTCAAGATGCCAGAGTAGGTAGGTGGCCTTGGAAATCACCCCAGAGCATGAATATTGCTAAGAAAGGAGCTGGAGGTTGTCTCCACGGGAGACCATCAGCACTTGCTTTGTTTTTTTTTTTTTTCTCTCCACACTATTAGATAAAAGAAAGAAATAGAAGATTTCAGTAAAGTCCTGGGGGAAGCTAAACTTCATCTAGCTTGTTAAGATGTCCATGCCACCTCGTGGGAAGTCCAAGGGCTGTGCCGTCCAGGTGTGTGGTTCTAGAGATCTCTGTCATCTTCACGGCCTGACTAGCTCATCACTACCAAGGGGAGAAGGAGTCACTGTCTCTTCTCCCCATTCTGATTTCAGATGGCCTGCAAAGCATAGGATATCTACAACCTGGTCTTCTGTGAAAAAGTCATGTCGCGTCTCCCTCCTCAGGGGAATGAGACAACATTCGCAGCATTTTTAAGCAGTTGCCATTCTGCTCAAAGAAATGACAAAATATGTGGCTGATGACTAAAAGTCCAGATCCTTTAGCACACAGAGTGCAAAAATCCAGTCTCTATGGTGATGTCAGTGGTTTAGGGAAAGACACACTAAAGCAACAAAGAAGCAAATGGTTAGCCTGGGAAGTTACCAGGAATTGTCACCTCCAACCAGAGCTCCCAGGGTGTGAGGGTTACCTTCAATTGGGTTTGAAAAACAGTCCACGGAGTCAGGGAGGGCCAGACCACCTCCCAATGTCCAGCTTGCAGTCACTAAGCAATGGTGACCCCTTTATACTGGGTTTCCTCTGGGCTGCAACGTCCTCATTTCAAACACAGTGGGTGCCTTTCAGCTTCATGGTGCCCACTTCTACTCAGGCCTGTCCATCATGTCTCTTCCTCTCAATTCTTCCCCTTCCCTTGTCTTCTACCACTGTGCCTCTGATAGGGCAGAACTCATCAGTTATTTGGTTTTTAAGAAACAGGCACCAGGATATAAAACATGTAAAAATTCTGCATGAAGTGAAGAAAACAGAAGCATCCCTTAGAATAATGATTGTCCCCACACCACACGCTGACCCCATTCTCAGCGTTTTGTTTGACTCTGTGTTTTCTCCCTGCCAGAAAACCATGAGAACTCTGAGCTCTCCTGTGAGCAGCCAGCTGATGAGGAGGCAACATGTCTCCTGGTCCTCTGCCCAGAGGGTCCCTACCTTGAACCCAGCTGAGACCACACAGCCCAGCTCACACACGATGAGGCTGCACATAGAGCATTCTTGTCTGTGTTCCTAGATGCTTCTGCAATCCTATCTGACTAATTACACATAGTGTCTTCTTCCCACCTCCTTGATCACTGTGACCAACATCTGATGCATTAGAAAACAGACCATTCTACCTGAAGGTCAGGTCTGCTTACCATGCCTGGAGTGGTACCCACAGATAGGAAAGAAGGTAAGCATTGTCATCATGCTGAAAACTAACCCATTCTATTTGAAAATCTGTGCCTATTTAGACATTCTTTTTTTTCTGTATAAGAACTTTTATTTACTTTTTAAACTTTATTGACAGATTCTATAAGTAGACACTAAACCATGACAATCTCCACCCCACCCCCATCCTCCCCTCTCAAATCCATCCTCCACTGAATCCCTTTTTCTTTTCAATTAGTCTCTACTTTGTTGTGATGTCATCACCTTTTCCTCCTGTTATGAAGGCCTTGTGTAGGTAGTGTTGTGACGGGTCATGCATCTGCAGAGACACCCACCCCCTTGAGTGGACCGCTACTGTCCAGTACTATCACCTTGCTGGCTTGAAATCAGCCCCAATGGAAATATTTACAACCGTGAAAATTGTCACATGCTACAAAGCAGAATTGCCCACTCCCATGAAGAGATAGTAAACATTGCTGGCACATCGTGTCCACCTTCCTCCTCCCTCTCTGTGGTGATTTAAATGTAGAATGTCCCCCATAGTCTTATGTGTTTGAATACATGGTCCCTAGCAAAATGGCACTGTTTGGGAAGGCTATGGAACCTTTAGTTGGTGTGTCACTGGAGGTGGCCTTGCTTGCTGTTCTCTCTCTCTCTCTTTCTCTCTTTCTCTCTCTCTCTCTCTCTCTCTCTCTCTCTCTCTCTCTCTGATTCCTATCTTCCAGGATGACTACAGCTTCTTGCTTAAGCCTGCCATGCCTTCCCCCACCATGATGGGCTCTACCCTCTCAAACTGTAAACCAAACTTAACCCCTTTCCTTCCTTAAGTTGTTTCTAGTTAGGTATTTGCTCCCGGCAATGAGAAACTAATTGACACACCCTCTTTCCAACTACCTCATCCCCTATCACAAGCCACTGAGAGTCTGCTGTGTGCTGAGCATCAGGCCAGGGCTCTCCTTGAAAGCCCCAAGTACGTGTGAGATGGTTTAATGATCCTTCAAGAAGTTTGCAGTCTGAAGAAATGCTGCACCAGTTGATCTCAAGACACAGAAAATGAAACTATCAATGGTCCAGTTAAGAAAGTCTGGACTTGGCTCTGTGGCTAACGACGCGCTTGCAAAGCCTGGTAGCCTAGGTTTAATTCCCCAGTATCTCTATGAAGCCAGATATACAATGAGGCATCACCTGGAGGTTTTTTTTGTCTTTCTTTCTTTCTTTCTTTCTTTCTTTCTTTCTTTCTTTCTTTCTTTCTTTCTTTCTTTCTCTCTCTCTCTCTCTCTCTCTCTTTCTTTCTTTCTTTCTTTCTTTCTTTCTTTCTTTCTTTCTTTCTTTCTTTCTTTCTTTCTTTCTTTCTTTCTTTCTTTCTTTCTTTCTTTTTGCAGTAGCAAGAGGCCCTGTCATGCTGTGGTGGCTTGAATCAGGTGTCCCCTACAAACTCATGTGTTTTCAATACTTGGTCCCCAGCTGGTGGCAGTCTGGGAGGTGGAGCCTTGCCGGAGGGTGTGTGGTGTTAGGGCTGGGCTTTGGGGTCTTATAGCCCATCTTTCCCCTTCCAGAGCTCAGTTCACTCTTGCTGCTTTCTGCAGCTCCAGTGGCAAGAAGTGATGGCCGGTCTCTGCTCTGCCATCCTTTCCCTGCCATGCTGAGAGTTCCCCTGTCAATCAAAGTCAACCCTTTCCTCCCATCAGCTGCCTCTGCTTGGGTGTTTGGTCCTAGCAACAAGAAGCTGACAACAACAGGCCACCCTGCAGAGTCATCAAGGCTCCCATAGTTCCAACCCCCATCATCTGTCACCCCTGCTGCGTCAACCGTTCACCTCATGTGGACAAGACTGTATTCAAAAGCCAGAAGTGGGAGCAAAGGACCTTTTTCTTTTCAGCCAGAAAGAAAAAAAAAATTAATCCTCATAACAAATCCATGGAATAGACACTGGAACTCATCTCATTTTACAGATATGGAAATTAAAGCCTGAAGAAGAAGACTAAATGATGTGCCTAAGGCCACAGAGCTTGAGCAGCCTGAATATAAGCCAAGCATCTGTCAGCGGCCTGGGCTGTGTGTCAAGTGCCTACCGCAAAGGGAGCGATGCTAGCTAGCATGTGAAACCTTGCCATCCGCCCTGCACCACCTTGCCATCCGCCCTGCACCATCTTTAGGAGGTATCCTCTTGTATTCCATGGATTCTCCTTGAGGACTAAGACTTTTAAAAAATATTTTTATTTATTTGCAAGCAGAGGGAGATATAAATAAGAGAGACAGACAGAGAGAATGGATGTGCCAGGCCCTTCAGCTGCTGCAAAGAAACTCCAGATGCATGCATCACTTTGTGCATCTGGCTTTATGTGGGTACTGGGAAATTGAACCCAGGTCATTAGGCTTTGCAGGAAAGTGCCTTAATGGATGAGCTATCTCTCCATCCCCAAAACTAAGACGTTTTACTCTTCAGAAATGGAAGCTCCATTTGGTCATCTATCTATCTAAACTCTGATCCTCCCATCCACCCACCATGGTGGGCACCATGTTAGGTGCTCAGATTTTCAAGCTGGCAGGGGAGACACCCTGTGCTCCCATCTCAGCTCTTAGATTGTCCAACCTGAATGGAAAATATCTCAGTGTTCCTGGCGCCAGCAGGACCAAGTCTGGCTCCTTCCTGTTCCAATTACCCACTTGAAAATCTGAAAACTCGGCTCCCATCCACCTGGCAGACAGACCATTGCCTTGGCCCATCTGTCTGTAACTACACACCTCCCTTCCAAGGCTGCTTTCCTCTTTACTGTATCCACTGCCTGGGAAGATCTTACAATGTGTCCCTGTCCCAAACTTTCCCTTACCACAAAAAAAAACTCCAACCTCGTTGGCACCCACTACAAACTCCCTAGACATGACAGAAAAAAACACACATCTGCACTGGTTAAAGTGGCCAAAAGACTCGAGCAATTAATTATTCCTATTTTTTATATAAAAAGTAAGTTTTCTATTTAGTTTCTCTTGTCTCTATGAAATATTTCAGATCAGAAATCTTGCTATGCAAAGAAAGCCCTCGAATTTGGAAATCCAAGTCCCGCTTCACTGGTACATTAGATGGTGAAGTTCCAGAAGACACAGCCTGGGGTTGTATTTGTCATGGCCATTTGGGACCATGCCCTGAGAGAGCACCAGCCATCCTGGAGAACACATCACCATTTTTCTTCTGGCTTTTAGTTTGGGACTTTTTGTTTTGCTGTGTTTGGGATTTGTCCAGGAGAGAAAAGAGGCACATGAACCAAAGCAGCTGTAGACACCTGCTAGGAAACAGCCTGACACATAAAACTTCACCGCCCTGGGAAAATGAGTGTCAGGTGCTGCACAGGGCTCTTTCTGAGAACCAACAGCCCTTCTGTGCTTCTTTATGCCTTCCCTTTGTCAGTATGCATGGAAGCAACGCTCAAACTTTCCCGACAGGCATTGCTCAGAGCAACTCTAGGACACCAGACAAGAACGAACGGGGAGGAAAGAAATCCAATCTCGTATTTGCCCTGATCAATTAGAAATAATGAGAAATAAGATTGATCACTTAAAAGTTCAGTGACCTTGGTCAAGTTACTTAACCTGGTGGTTCCTCACCTGTCATGGATGGCTTGAATCCCCCAACTCTTGCAGAAATCCCCAGTGGGAGGTGAGAGAGCTGGAGTAAGGGAGGTGACCTGGTCACAGAGTTGGAGCTGTCATGAGTGGGATTTGTGTCTTTGTAAAATAGACCTCAGAGAGCTCCAGAGCCTGACTGCACCACACGAGGACACAAAGACAAGATGGCCACTTGCAGCCAAAGGAGAGGAACCTCACAGGAACCTAACCTGGTTGACTAACCTGGACCTGCTCCCAGACTTCCAGCTTCCAGAACTAGTAAAACTAAGCTCCTACTATTTATTTGTTGTTGTTGGTGGTGGTGGTGGTGGTGGTGGTGGTATGTGTGTATATGTGTGTTTGAGGTAGGGTCTCATTTTAGCCAAGGCTGACCTGGAACTCACTCTGTGATCCAGGTTGGTCTCAAACTCATGGCAATCCTTCTATCTCAGCCTCCCGAGTGCTGGGGTTAAAGTTTCTACTATTTCTAAGCTGGTCCATCTATAACTTGTCATCATAGTAGCCAGAGATGACAGTATCTCTATGGAACTTCATATAATAAGGAAGATGAAGTCTTAACATCCATTTGTTCTACATTTAACCTAGGCTTTTACAAAGATCAAACACGTTGCGATTCCGACAGGAACTGGACAGATGCCACAAAGGAATACTGCAATGATTGATGAAGCTCTGTGCAGAAGGCCTGTGGCAGCTCATGGAACCAGGGTGGGGAGAGGAGAGGAAGTCTCCCATCCTCACGAGAGCCCCTCTCTATGGCCTGAGACCTTAACCATGGAGAGATACAACAAAGAATTTAAGAAAACAATGGGATGATATTTTTGGTTCTCCAATTTGGAATGAAACTCACCTTGGTTTTTTTTTTTTTTTTCTTTCTTCCTGTCATTCTGTAGGATAAGAATAAAGGATGCTAAGTGAAGATGTGTCCCTGGCTTGAGGGTGGAGGGGATCTTGCTTTTCATGGGGACATTCCAATGAAAAAAGAATGCATACTCACCCTCATTGCCCCACTTTCCCAAATGTGGTGGTTGGAATCAGATGTCCCCCATCAACACTTGGTCCCTAACTGAGGGCAATTGGGAATTGGAGCCTTGCTGGAGGTGTGTTGTTGAGAGCAGATTTAGGGGTGTTACAGCCAGCTCCCCCTTGCAAATTGGCTCACTCTCCTGCTGCTGTCCACCCTCTGCTCACACCAGGCTTCCCCCTGGAGACTGTCTTCCAAAATAAAACCTTTCCTCCCATCAGCTGCTTGTGGTCAGGTGTTTTGTTCCAACAATGAGAAGGTGACTAGAACACCAAACAAAGCCAAGAACTAGACCTCCCCATTTTTTTAGGCATGAGGCAAAAGGTCAGACTTCTAAAGGGCAAGGTCACCATTCACCGAATTGAAATAAATTATTATAATTCAGACAGAGGCAAAAATGACTTCATCATTACTTTGAGAAGAGGACCCTGACCACACCAGAGCACCACGGATGCTGAGAGGTCTGAATCCAGCCCCGTGTCTCCCTCCTTTCTCCTCATTAGGCCATGGGTGGGTCTCTCCCAAAGTCTTACATACTGGACTGGCGTTCGCTCATTCTTTTCAAAATTTCTTAACTGGTGGCCAGAATAAGCTGAGGGAAGAATGTCAACAATCAGCCTCTCCAGAGGGCATCTGCTCACTCCAGGAGCAAAGGAGAGGAACAGAGCTCTGAAGAGGCTGGGGTGGAAAGGAAAGCAGAAAGTGACCCCGTGCCTTGAGTGAGGATGCCGCTGATTGCAAGACCCTAGGCAAGATCCAACCAAATGTAGTAAATACCCCACTTTGGTGATCACCATGCATCAAGATGTCATTGATATACAAATCCCGGGGCAAAACCCAATCAAGTATAGTAATTACCCCAGGTGCTGATGGTCACCCTGCTACCATGTGCCAAGGTGCCACTGATATACAAGTCCACAGACAAAATCCATCCAATTGTAGCAATTAAGCCCAAATTATACTTCCCAGATTCCAGGCCCAGGAGAAGAGAAGCAGACATGGGAAATACCATAACCCTGGGCAGGAAGATGTCACAAGCATCAAAGGCTGGGAGGCATAACCAGTCCCCTTCCCGAGTCAGGAACACATGGAAACACACAAGATAGAACCCATTGTCCAAAATACCTGCCCTGCAAGTATAAAAGGAAAGACTAGAAACTTCCCAGTGGCTATGTCCCTGTGTGTCACTATCTCCTGTCCAGCTGACTCCCCTGATCCATAAGGACCACTGAGAAGTTGAGAACAACCATAACAACACACCCTTCAGGGAAATGACGTTGGGCAGCACTAAACAGAATTTATATCTTCCTTGACTGTCTCCAATGCCATTAGCTGTAAAGGGTTGAAGTTGTTTTTTAATAGGTAATGAGGCTGCGTGGTGCACATACCAAAATCACGAAAGGATGCAGCCAATGACAAATGTGTCCTTCCACCCACCTCCCCACCCTGCCCACAAGTATTTCTAGAACATACACTCTGTGCTAGAACATTGGGCTCTGGGTCCTAGATTGCTCTACATAAAATATGCCAGACTCTTGGGTACCTTTCTCAAAATGGTCTGGACTTATTCCAGTGTGTGTGTGTGTGTGTGTGTGTGTGTGTGTGTGTGTGTGTGTGTGTGGTGGAGGGGGTGTTGGTATATGTGGTTTGAAAAAATACATATAATTATGGCAAAATACACATAACAGAAACCATCACCATCATTTTGAGTGTATGGCTCAATGGCATTAAATACAGTCACGTCAAATGACCACCATCACCATCCATCTCTAGGATTGTTTTCGTCTTCTTTACCCACTAATACTAACTCCCCATTTCCCCCTTTTCCCCAGCATGGCAATCAGCATTCCACTTTCTGTGTCTATGAACTTGGCTCAGCTGTGGACCTCATGTAAATGAAATCTCAAATTATTTGTTCGTGTCTGTCTGGCTTATGTCACTGAACATATCTTCAAGGTTTACCCACAAGGTAGCATGTGTCAGAAACCCATTTTTGTTTTGTTTGTTATTTTGCTTTGAGATAGAATCTCATGTATCTCAGACTGGCCTCAAATTCACTATGTAGCCAAGGAAGATTTTGAACTTCTGATCTTCCCGCTTCCATTTCCCGAGTGCTAGGATTACAGGCATTGCTGCCATGCCCGGCTTGTGCAGTGCTGGAGACCAAACTCAGGGTTCTGTGGATGTCAGGCAAACACTCTACCAACTGAGTTACATCTTCAGCCCGGAAGTATCTTCTTAAGGCTGGATTCTATCTCACTGTATTTTCAAAACACATTTATCCAGCAATGGACACATAAATTGCTTTTTGCCTTTTGGCTATCATGAATAATACTGCTATAAATATTTCTTCAAGTCTGTGCTTTTTGGAGAAAACACCCATTTTTTATAGAAGCAAAGAAGTGGATGCTATACTATATGATAATTCTACACTTAATTTTTTTTGAGGAATCAACATACTATTTCCCACAGTTATACCTGTATTTTAATATGAGCCTACTTTCCACAATAATTAGCACTCACATTTAATAACATTCATACTTTTCTCAAGAAAAGAGAAAGTCTCTTCACAAGTATTTCTAGAACATACACTCAGGGCAGGAAAAGTGAGCCTCGGGATCTTGGATTGGTCCTACACACAGCCAAGATGTTGAAAACAAAAAATAAACATGAGCCGCAGTATTAGCCAAGGATTGCTCAGGTGAACCAGCAGGGGCCTGATGGTCTGCACTCCTAAAACATTTCCTCCCCTCCAGATCAGCTGCCTGAAAATAACAATGGCTGCCCTTTCCTCCAGTGAGTTCTTAATCCCTTCCCTGAAATGGAGCAAGGAACATGGGTGTCCCTAGAATTCTGACAAATGCATTCTGAATAAATATCCTGACTGGCCAGGGTGATCTGAGCAAGAGATGATGGCCAAAATTCTACTTGGAATTTTAAAAATCAGAGAGCAACTATGTAAATATCAGATAAGGAAGCCAAAGGAATTATTATTTTTGTTACAGTGAAAATAAAACTTCACAGAAACTCTGTAGAAACTGAACACAGTTGGGTTTGGTTTTTGTTTTTGAGTTTTTGTAGTTTTGGGAATAAACCCAGGGCCTCACACATGGTAGGTATGTGCTCCACCACTGAGCTAAGTAAGCCCCCAGCCCACCAGTTCTAAGAAGACCATCTTGCAATCTTAGAAAAACCCCCTCCCCAAAGGAATGTCAAGCCAGACTGTCATTTAAGAGTTGGACCCCTGTACACTGACACCATCCTGTGGGTCACCCTAAGGACTGTCATATTTCCAAAGCAAAGCCAGTGACTGTCAATCACCAAAGGAGGACAGTGTGACCAGGGCTGATGAAAACTTTTCAAAGTGGTATGTGTGCAAGCACACATGTGATCTGTATGTTTTTTGATTTTGTTCTGTTTATGAGGTAAGATCTCACTCTAGACCAGGCTGACCTCAAACTCATGGCGATCCTCCTACTTCAACCTTCCAAGCTCAGGGATTAAAGGCGTGAGCCACCATACCCAGCTGATCTGAGTTTTTGTTTTTTTAAAAGGACCTATGGATCTAATCCTAGAGACTTTTTATTTTGAAAACATTCCCTGGAATAAAAGTCTAAGTGTCACATTTTGATGCTTATTCTTACCAACTGTTTCATTCAATATTTCACAAGCTCTAGGTTTTTAAAAGGCCTTTTGCTACTAAAATACTATAGATGAAAAAAGGCATTTTTCTGATCTGACTTCAATCTTAACTGAGGAAGTAACATCTTAGAGGGGAAATCTAACTTCTACTACATATCTTCACTGGAACACACACACACACACACACACACACACACACACACACACACACACACATGTTTCCAGAAGGAAGCATGTCAGGAGCATGTTAGCACCATGTTCAATGGCTCACCAGGGACATCTGGAACCCTTGCCTCCAGCTCTCATTAGCATTCTAATCAAAGATGGGTCTGGGGTACCCCCACATCCAACACTGCCATGGACCCTTTTATAACTGCCCTCACTGGTCTTTGAAAGATGGTTGTTTCTGACTTTATTGAGTTATAAATATGAACAAAGTTTACTCAGCTGAGGTCTGACAAGGACAGAGAAGGGGGCACAGGACACTAATAAAACTGTCCTGTGGCCCAAAACCTGGGGTTCCCTCTCACACACATACATATTCTCACTTACTTGTATTCTTTCATCACAAAAAATACAACTTCCTCCCAAAAGCAGTTTGCCAACACTATTGAAAGAACTAAAGATACATTTAAAAGTTAAGGAATTGATTGCTCTTCACCAAAAAGAACAATTTTCCTTAAACCCAAGGTGTTGCCTACATCTCTTTATAGCTCCTAAATTACAATTTTAAAAAATCTGGGTGTAGTGCCTCATACCTATAATCCCAGCATTTGGGAAGCTGAGGCAGGCAGATTGTCAAATTTGAGGCCAGCCTGGGATACAGAGTATGAGAGAGTAAAACCAAAAAGAAGGCATAAATTAATCTAATGGCAATCTTTATTTACTAATTTTATTTATGACTTTGAGCCCCATATTTAAATAACTCCTACAAGTCTGCAAAGGTCAGCTGATGCTTTCCTGTGCACCACAACATCGCTGTGGACAACCTGTCCTCGCCTACTAGCCCCTCCATCAACGACCCTTCCATCTTTTACGTGAGTGCTGCATAATCGATCCCACTGAGATTTCTTCCCTAAATACCAGGTTTGGGGCATTCTATGAATTACCCTGCCAAAGGCACCCTACTTTTAGGAAATAATCTCTATTTTAAACATATAGGCTGTGTGTGTGTGTTGCCTGTATGTGTATGTGCACATTTACATGTACGTTGTGAGTACACGTGTACTGATGCACGTGCATATGTGTGTGCACAGACAGGAGATGGACGCAAGAGGTTGACACTTCGTCTTCAATCACTCTCCACCTTATTGACTAAGGCAGGGCCTCTCCTTGAACCCAGAGCTCACCAATTCTGCTATTCCAGCCAGTCTGCCCAAGGATGTCCCATCTCTGCCTCCTAGGCACTGGGATTACAAGATGGCTGCTGTGCCTGCCCAATATATACGTAGGTGCTGGAGATCTGAACTCAGCTCATCACACTTGGGCAATAAGCTCTTTTTCCACTGAGCCTCCTCAGCCCCCAAACAGATTTGTTGTATTGTCCCCAAATTGACATCTGCATTTCTCTACTTTTAATTCAGCAAATATAATTTGTTTTCTAAATATTTTTTTATCTATTTGTATGCGGACAGAAGAAAAGACAGAATGAGAAACAATGGATGCCCCAGGGCCTCTTGCTGCTGCAAACAAGCTCCAAATGCACGTACCACTTTGTGCATCTGGCTTTAAGTGGATACTGGAGAATCAAACCCAGGCCAGCAGGCTTTGAAAGCAAGTACCTTTGACCACTGAGATTTCTTCCCAGGTCAACTGTTGTAATGAATGCTCAAAACCAGGTTTGGGGCATTTCATGAATTACCCTGCCAAGCCTTCCAGGGAGCACCATACTATCAGCCCCATGTTACAGGTACAGACACAGAATTAAATAACTTGCCCACGTTCACACAGCAGAAAGGTATAAATCCAGGCATGAGTGCAGGGCCATCATGCTGAACTCTTGTACAGAGACAAAACGACAAGTGGCCACATCAGCTACTTGTAGGTAGGAGAGAGAAAGGCTTTTTAAAAAAGCAATAACCTTTTGCTTTCAAACTTTCACCACCCAGCTCTGCAATCCATTAGCTGTGCAACCTTGGAGAGCACTTCTCCATGGACTACCACTCATCATCTATAAACCGAGGGTTACAGCCATGGCTGCAGCTCAAGGATGCTGTGTAGACTGAATGAGTGAACACATGTTCCCTGCAGATGTGGTGTGTGGCATAGGAGAGACAATGGGCAGGATGTTCACTGTCATTATTGCTCGACCTTCTGAGGCCCCAATCACTCAAAACCCAGTCCTTCTGAAAAATGGACAGTCCATCCCCCCCACCCCAGGACGGATGCTGTAATATGAACCAGAGTAAGAAGTGGAAACTGGGGAAGCCAGTCCCAAAGGCCAAGCAATTTGGCCAATTAATCCACATTGTTGCCACAAATAAGCCAGGATTGTGCCCAGGAAGGAAATTAGCAATCTGGTGGTGGAAAGCAACATAGGTCGTGGGATACAGAAAGGGCCTGACAAAAGCGAAGTGAAGAAAAAAATTTCCTGACCATAATTCTTGAGTGGACTTTCTTATCGTGACTTCCTCCCCAAACTTACAGTACAGGGATGGGGGGGCAACTTCAAGGGAAAATCTTTACTAGTAGCACTTGGCCACAGGGCCAAGGTTAACGTCAACAGTGGCAGAGCACTTGTCTGGCATGTCTGAAGCCCTCTGTTCCACCCTCAGCACTGCAGAAACAAACAGAAAATAGTTGAGAGCTCACATTAAGGTGGGTACCCTCTACATGAAGTGACAAGAATGGCTCCTTGGCAATCTGGTCTTCCTCCCCACATCTCCAAACCACAGCCAATTCATGAGAAAAACACGAGGGAAATCCCAGTGGAAGACGACCCTCTAAAACACCTGACTTAAATAAACCAAAATCAGGGAAAGAAAGAAATGAGACAGACTGCCATGACACACGCCTAAGGAGCCACAACAACCTACCAAAGAGGTATCTTGGAAAAGAAAAGGAAGATTGAGTAAAAACTAAGATAATCTGAATTATGTAAGGGCTTGTTAGTAATAATGTACTGACATTGGTTCACTGGTTGTGGCAAATATACCACAGTAATGTGAGGTGCTCACAACAGGGGATGTGGATTGGGGTGTGTGGGAAGCTTGCCTCTAAATCTAAACCTTTTTAAAATTCCCAATACATTAATATAGATATAGATATAAATATATAGATATAGATAATATAGATACAGATATAGGTATATAGATATAGATATATAGATATAAATTAGATATAGATATAGGTGATATAGATAGATGATATAGATATAGATATGGATAGGGATAGAGATATAAATGATATAGATAGAGACAGATAGAGATATAGATGAGATAGAGAAAGATAGAGATAGACAGAGAGATAGAGAGATAAATAGGTAGCATAGCCTCAAAGCCTCAGGGGCCAGGAAGGGCTTAAACTCCTCCACATTTCCTAATGAAGTCAAAGAACTTGTCGATGACACTCTGCTGGAAGGAGACCTTGGAGCTACTCCTCAGGACCAGCCTCTGGGGGTGGAAAGTGACACATGGGCATCTCAGGAGCAGCGCAGAGACAGCTCCCTGGCCTCCTTCAGGGACAGCCCAGCCCACCACACTGGGACTAGCTATTTGGGTTTTTCTGTATCTAAGGTCACATCTCCACCCAAGGCAATACCTTCCCGGGTTGACTGACAAGTGAAGCCTGTTCTTGGGGCTCTTCTTTCTCAACCTCATTCCTGAATGACATGGTGATGGAAGCCATAGACCGGCATGTGCTTACCAGGCGCCCCCCTCCCCCAGTTCATCCGACACCTGTGTGCAACATGGTATGTAACCAAAGAGCAGCGGTGGGCTTGTCCAAACCTGGCACTGAAGGAATCTTCTTATAAGCTTCTAGAACACTACTGAAACTGAATTTTATTGAGATCAGGGACTTTGAGCTAAAGACACTATTGTTCCACAACTATCCCATCAGCCAGCACACTTGTTAAAGACACGGAGGGGTGTGGAGGAACACGGCTGAACCAGACAGCAGGGTTCTTGCGGGGGATGGAGGACATAAACATATTCGTCACCGTAACAACCATCACAGTTCTGTCTGCCTGGCTCTAGGAAGTGCATTTTATAAATTCCCCTTCACAGGTATCTGCACTTTGTTCAGGAGAAAAGCAACACTGGGGATTGCAGTACCCTATAAAGAGACAGAACCAAGATGTGTGCAGCTGTCATGGTCCAAAGAAGAAAGGGAGACCCAATCATGGGCTGATGCGGATAACCGGGAGTCGCTGTGATGTAAGTACATGGACTGTTTATACTGGCACTTTCCATAGGTAAAGCGGTCTTGGATTCTGCGCTCACAGCATCTAACAGCTATGGGCTGGTATGACCGTGCATACTGGGGGAGAAACCTTTCCAGAGCGACAAAGGCATATGTTCATCTACAGTTCCATGGGAAGAAGAGGTTGCCTTCCTGGGGTTGTGAACACCAGCAACGAGCTTAAACTAAACCCTGTCATAAATAGGTATGAAAAAATACTACCATTTCTTATGAGCCCCAAGGCATCACTGCTCAGCCTGTTGGAGCTCTGCCCCAGCCCGTCTTCTGCACATCCCTGCCAGGCAAGGAGACTACCCAGCTTTATTGCCTCAATTTTGTATGGGAAAAGAATTAATTGGTGTGCTTTATCAAATTACAGCCTCTCCTCCACTTCTCAGGTACGTTGCTGACCCACTGATACAAAGAGCTGAACTAATAAATGTCAAAAAGGAATAATGAAGAGGGTTGACCTTCACGATCCACCTATACATGGGACCCCAGAATGAATTTGTTATTATTAACATTGAATCCTGAGCTATGATCTCTTTCAGGTCTGTGTATAAACTATAAGCATATATATACATATATATACATATGTATATTCCTATAGAGCCATCAATGAATACAGGATACTGTTCAGGAAATAATGTATGGTTTATAGCGCTGAAGTTACCTCTTATTCATAGAGTGTCATCACAAACATAGAAAGCAGTGTATCTTCTGACCCTGCCAGCCCTCCCCAACTGCACGATACACCCATCTGGATATAATTTTAGTTCACATCAAGCCACCTTGGCCATGCAAGAAGAGAAGAGATTTTCAAACGCTTGCAGTGCTCAATGTAAGGTTTATGCTCCTGAGGTAGGTAGTGTTCCATATTGCTTCTGGAATGCAGCTCTCTCAAAGGAAGTCAGTCTGAGACTGTGGTCCTGAGGTCTGAGAGAGTGCCTCAACTTCATGGGACATGCAGATAGAACTCTGAGACATTAAGACCTGATTATTTTGAGAAAGTTTGCAGTTAGGAGTAAGTACAAAGCAACCCATGGAGCAGCAAGGACAAATGCACTGCTGAGGACATCCAAAGACAAACTCCCTGTGACTAGGAGACAGTGTCATCCCACCCCATTGCAGCCTGAAAGCCAGCAGGGTGAGGAGGGCCCCATAAGGAATGTCAAGGACACAGCTCCTTAACCATAATTCAGAAGAGAAGACAGGCCTACAGAGACCAATCAAAGGAGAAGCACAGCTTTTACATTTACATGATGTACTGTTTTGTTTTGTTTGAGACAGGCTTTTACTATGTAGCCCTATCTGACTCGGTATTTAGTATATAACCCAGACTGGCCTTGAACTTATATCTTCCTGTCTCAGCATCCCAAGTGCTAGAAAACAGGCTATGTTTACAAATTCTTGGTCTTTCTTCCTTCCTTCTTTCTCTGATATGTGTATATGTGTGGTTGTATGTGCATGTGTTCATGCTTACCTGTGTGTGCGCATATATGTTTGTGTGTGCATATAGAGGCCAGAAGTTGATGTATTCCTCAATCATTCTCTCCCTTATTTGCTGAAGGAAGCCAGAGCTCATGGGTTTAGTAGGTCTAAGAATCCAGCTTCCCCCAGGGATCCCAGGCTCTATCTCCTGAGTGCTGGGATCACAGGCATGTTGCCATACCCACCTGGCATTTATGTGGGTGCTGGGGATCTGAACTCAGAGCACTTGTTTCAACTCAACCATCTCCTCCCCTACAAGTTTTCTTACAGCACAGAGATATCGCTCCCACCAGGAGCAATCAGACAGCCCAGAAAGATGTTCCAGAAATGCAACTGCCCCAGGTTTTACCAACATGAGCTGCCTTTAACAAATGCATAATTCACATCTTGAACTGCCTGATGATGATGGGAGGGAATCACTCATCAGAAACGTGGCATCTGTACAAGAAGAATCATCAGGCTCCTTAATGAAATATAAGAAAAAGTATTAGCCCATATGTTCCATTGCTTACTTAATAAATCAGTATGCAAATGGAAATTTGACAAAAGAACCCAAGAAATCCACCTAGATAGCCACAGCATTCTCTTCTCTCTCTGCAGTCCCATCCCAGGAGGCCCTTTACTGCTGAGCCTCTTCTCAGACTCCAAGGGCACACACACATTCTCTCCACCAATCCCCACATGGAGACAATGCATGGCCTTCCATCCTTCCCAGAAGGAAACATTAAGGGGATGGAGACTCCCCATTCTGCTCTGAGATCATCTGAAATCCATACACTTGGCAACCTTCAGCAATGTGCTTGTATGTGATAAGAACAGTTGAAAAGTCACTCAACAGAATGGTTCCTTAGGAGCTGTGGGCAGCAAGTGACTTGTGACCACCCAAAGACCATTCAGGGAAGCATCCTTTCTCCCCAGTTCCCAGGGAAGCCAGGGCTAACCATGAACACATCTAGGGACACCTCAGCCAGTTTAAAAATCAATGTCTTCTCTTTTTCCCATGTATATGTGGTGTGTATGCATGTTCGTATGTGTGTAAATACGTGTGCATATACACCTACACATGGAGACCAAAGGTCAACTTCAGGTGGCTTCCTCGGTCACTCTTCACCTTACTTTTTAATACAAGTTCTCACAATGAACTCGGCAATGAACCAACTAGGCAGCAATTTGGGGGTCTTCCCATCTCTGCCTCCCCCATGCTAGGATGGATGAAGGCCACCACATGATGGTGGGGATCTGAACTCAGGTCCTCATACTTACATGGCAAGCACACTCTACCCACTGAGCCATCTCCCAGGTCCTAAGGTTGATGTCTTTGGGGGGAAGGGGCTCACATTATGCCTACAAAGAAGACCAACATGAAATGGAGAGTTCTCACTATTCCTTCTCCCACTCTCTCTTCCTCAATAAAAGCAATATTATAAACCGAGAAACCAAATTCCTCACAGAAATGTTTAATGTGTTAGTCTGCTAAATAAGTCGATTAACCTGAAAACTTTGTCACTATTAGATTAATGTTGAAGGAGTAAAAAAAAAAGTGCAGCTGCTTCAAAATGAACCTGGAAAAATGCCCAAGAAAAAAAATCACATTATAGCACTCTCTCTCTCTCTCTCTCTCTCTCTCTCTCTCTCTCTCTCTCTCTCTCTCTCTCTCTCTCTCTCTCTCATGCATCTACTAACCCATACCTTCCTTTCACCCTGGGCAATGTCATTCCTCTGAAAAGATGTGGAGGAGGAGAAAGTCTGGTCACATTCTGAATAAATGACTTCACCGGCCTTAGCTGGATCCAGTGGAGATTTCCATAAGCAGGACATGAGCTCCAGCCAGAGAGACTGAACCCAGAGCAGCCGCCGTCTCATGGTCGATGCGTACTGGGGACTGGCCCTGGTGCTTCCATCACCCGTGTAAGCTGTATCGACCCACAAACCAGCACTCAAGCGTGTGAGGGGAATGCAGAAGAAGTTGTATTGAGAAAGGGCCCTGTGTTACCAGGAAGCCTGCCCTTCATTGATCCATCGATCTGTTTTTAGTTGTCAAGTCTGAGTTGAGGTGGTGGCAAGAAATGAACCACCGGCAAAATAAGATGTGAAGGTGTTCAGACTCATAGTCACCTGGCTCGTTGCACCTGGTCATGTTTTTAGAAGCAGAGAAAGCAAGATGCAGGGGCTGAGGTGATAGTTCAGTGGATAAAGCACTTGCTCTGTAAATGTAAGGACATGAGTTCAGATCCCCAGCACCATGTTAAGTTCCAAGTGGGCATAGCAGCCTGCCTGTAATTCCAGCACGCAGGAAGCAGAGATAGGGGATCCCCAGGGCAAGCTGGCTAACTAGACTAGCCAAATTGGCAAGCTGGGCTCAAGAGAGGGAGAGCCTGCCTCAGTAAATAAAAAGTGGAGAGAAACTGAGGAAGATAGCAGATCTCAACCTCGCATACATGCAAACATGCGCACACATGTACATGTACACACACACAAATGAAATTCAGGCATCTTTCCTCCAGTGCTTCACAAAATGCCAAGAGGAGGCGTGGCCATGTGAGGACCAAATGAATCTATTACGTGTGAGTAGCTGCTTACTTCTTCCAATTTTTCTAAACCTTGGGGTTCTCAGTTTCCTGGGTTCTTGGTCTATATTCCAAGGTGCATGAAAGTCAAGTACAGGGCCACCTACGGCAGGATGGTATACAGGATACAGGACAACAGAAGCACATAAAGACAGCACTCAAATCTATGTGGGGACATCAAGGAAAGCATGTGAGAGTAACAGAACAAACTTCACCAAGCTGCACATGGACAGGGCTGCATAAGGGGACATCCCTTACAGTGTCGAAGTCCACAAGGGTATGATGGGTGTATTTGTTACCATTCTTGTCGCTGTGGCAAAATATCTAACAAAAATAACTTAAGGAAGGAAGGTTTCATTTTGGCTTACAGTTCAAGGGGATACAATCCATCATGGTGGAGAAGGCTTGGTGACAGGAGCATGAAGCAGCTAGTCACACTGAGTCCACAGTCAGGAAGCAGAGAGAGGAATATTGATACTCAGCTAGCTTTTCTCCTGTTTATTCAGTCTGGGATACCAGCCCATGGATTGGGGCCATGTGCAGTTAGAGTGGGTCTTCCTACTTCAATTAACTTAATCTAGATTTGTCTCCTGGGTGATTCTAGATCCAATCCAGTTGACAATAGAGATTATCCATCCAGAAGGAGAGGAGGGCAAAGGAGGTGCCAAGGAGAGGAGATAGGAAGGATGGTGTGGCTCTGTAGCACAGTGATATCTCTGGAGGTGAGATCCTCCAGCCTTTATAGCCATCTATATTATCACTGGCCCACAAGTAAGAAATACAGTTCACTGAAAATGAAAAGATAGTGTGTCCTAAATGACTAAAAGAATCTGTTTGGTTGAGCTATTTTTAAAATAATTGGATGTCTTATTTGAATTTGTTAAAATTTGGTGTCTTGCACGTGTTTGAGACCCCCCCCTTTGGTCTAGCCTGTTGCCAAGAAATAAAATAAAATAAGGGACCAAAAGGATGATACATAGAGACTGCGCACCTGCCTAGCAGGATGGGGAGGGACCTCCTAGAGAGAGCTGTGAACTAGTCCTTGGGGTGAAACCATGCTAGGCACTCTGCAAGAGGGGACAACAGAAACAAAGGCTTGGATACTATGACATGGCCACTTCCAGCCATGCTGATGAAGACAGGGCAGGAGGGACAGGAAAGTTAATCTGGGGATCAGATGCCAGAGTAAAGGACAGAACACAGTGAGGTGAGCATGTGATGAGGTAAGAAGAGAACCACTACCACATCCATTCTGGGGTGAAGCCACTCAACAGAGGACCCACACATACATCACATCCCTGAACATCTCCAGTCTCCATTTCCTCTGCTGTAAAAGAGGATTATGGGTAACAGCTACCCACCACGTCAGCTATTCTGTGTTTAACATGTCCACAAACAACCACAGTAGTAGTCTGGCCTTAGCCCCCAAGCCAATGATACGGACTCCAGGCAACTGACTAAAATGAGATGAACCAACACAGTGAGAAGGATGTGCTGGGAGGGTGTGTTGGAGAGAAGAGAGACAGGAGGCAGGACCCTGAACTGCACCAGTCCTAGTCAGGGAGAGGATGAGCCTGACTGGATCAGTAGCAGAAGGAGCCCTCTTTCCAGAGATGACCAGGAAGAATCCACAGGACCTGGGAGGAGGGAGAAAAATCAAGAACCTTAATGGTGTTTTAGGGGACTTCCTAGTACCCTGTCTTAATGCCCCTCATCTTTAATAACAATGAAAGGGAGTTCAAGGAGCTGGCATTATCTCACCTGGAAGAATCTGATACAGGATTGCAGAGGGGAAGCATCAGTGTGACCGCCCCTCCATTAAATTAGCCAAGGGAACTTACATCAAGTCACTGCTTCCTCCACAGCTCAGAGAGCCCTACACCCCTAGACATCAAGGCACACCTCTCCTCTGAAACTCTGGAGCACATGCAACGTGATCGGGGGCTACAGATCTTGGCACAGGCTCACAACTCTAAACTGTGTTTTGGAAAAACCCTGAGGTGGATACCCAGACCTAGGCTTCAAGGATCCTGAGGAGAGTCAAGCTTTCCTCTAAGAACGTGCAGAAACTGAGCAGAAACAGTGAGACCAAATAGCAGATCCCATCCAACATTTGAAGGAGTTACAATGGCTCTTCCCTTTCATTGACTTGTCCTGCAGGGTTTGAATGATGCCGTCAAACAGTGGGTTTTGGGCGCTCTCTCTCTCCCCTGTTCTTAAAACATCTGTGGCCTCACCACTCAAGCTGTTGTAGGGCTGGGGTCACATTACCAGAGGGACACAGGGATACAATCGTGGGGCAAAACATGGCCTGGAGCAAAGGGCATTTCAATGGGCTGAAACTGAAGGAAGCAAGTTTGGAACTGAGAAGACGTAGGACTTGAGAGGCTCCATGCAGAGATGGTGGGGACAGTGGTGGTGAAGGGGTGCAAGGAATGACTCCTGGCATTGGTTGAGTGGGTGTCCCTGGGCTGATATCTGCCAGCTGTCCTCTGGTATCCACTCTTTCCTTCTTACATCATACTACTGTTTTTAGTGAGTGCCCATTTGAAGTCTGACATTTCAACCTCCCCTGTGAATCAGCTCTGGCCAATGAGATGATGTACTGATGTGGGCAATTTACAGACCATATTGCTAAAAAGATAAGCATTCCAGCTGGGCCTGGTGGCACACACCTTTAATCCCAGAATTTGGAGGCATAGGTAAGAGGATTACGGTGAGTTTGAGGCCAGCCTGGAGCTAGAGTGAGACCCTACTTAAAAAAAAAAAAAAGAAAGAAAAGAAATAGACATTCTGACATTCCTTCCATCACACACTTAGGCAGGAGCAAAGATAGTCTAAAGAGAGTGCCCCTCCTTCTGGTTATTAAGCAATCGAAACAATGGTCCCCAAGGAAATAGAATTCCCTAAGAATTTCATTCTGGGAAAAGGCTGACCAATGGTGCCAGCCAGAGAAGGAGCTGTTTTCCCAGAAAAAAAGATCTCACACAGTTCTGCAGAGGATGTGGGGCCTAAACAATGATGGCTTCATGATGAGTGGGACTATACCTTGACCAAGATTGCACATACCTCTTTATCTTTGTAAACCTAAGCCTCATGTGAAAACTCCAAAGATGGACTTGGAGTGGAGAGGTCACTGGACCTCTTTCCTGGTCGTTCTTCTCACTGTGGCCACATTGAGTAAGACTCCTTTCTCTACATTTCACTGTGACTTGTCTCTTTACTTGACCTTTTGAAGAAAGATGACCAAGCCTAGCTTGTTAGGGTTGCCAGGGCCCAGGCTTTGACCCTAACAACTCTTATGCTTATTTGGCATATAGACCATGCTCATATATAGTAGCTAGCCAGGCATGGTAGCTCACAGTTGTAATCCCAGCAACCAGGAGTCTGAAGCAGGACGATTAGCGTGAGTTTGAGGCTTCATTGGGCTATATCTTGAGTATCAGGCAAGTCAGGACTACATAGTG
This sequence comes from Zapus hudsonius, assembly GCA_004024765.1. Lineage (NCBI taxonomy): Eukaryota > Metazoa > Chordata > Mammalia > Rodentia > Dipodidae > Zapus > Zapus hudsonius. The sequence continues at coordinate 27,655 of PVHP010018769.1, forward strand.
AACCCTGTCTCAAAGGTGTCAAAATAAGTAGGTAAATAAATACTGGCTAAATACTAGTGCTATACTGGTATTATATACTAGGGACATACACTGTCACAGTGGTGGATGTTGAGGGGCAAACCTGTGTGGTGCTATGAATACCCCATAGAATTATTATCATGAATTACTATCTCTTCTAATAGGGTGAGGTGCACTTCCTTCAATCAGTACAGCTAAGACATAGCTGATTCAAGACAGTGTATGACTCCCAGGCTAAAAGCTAGGTGCCAGGAGCAAAGTTAAATAAAACTCCTGTCCTCGAGGATCTCGAGAACCCGGAGGAAGCTGCACCTGTGTGAGGAGGGGATGAAGGAAAGATGGAGCTCTCAGGGGACTCACAGAGCAGATGGCCCCAGAACTCTGCTTCAAGAATTTGCAGTTCATCAGACAGGAAGATTTCAGCCCAGCGTTAGAGGCAGATAGCAGCCAGACACACAAAGGGTCTATTGTGACATTCTGTGGAGCTGGAAATTTAGCCCAGGGACTGAGGGTTGCCATGCCATACTAAACCACAGAAGAGATGGCTCCAGTAATGGAGAGATGGTTGTCTCCAAGTTCCGATGCCAAAGGAGAAGAAGGTGTCACAGGGCTGGCTCCTCCCGAAGTCACTCTTTGGTCTGCAAACAAGCCCCTTCTCTTTGTGTCCTCACGTGACCTTTCCTGAGTGCCTGAACAGTATGGGTCCTGACTGACCCTACTTATATAAACATCACACAGGCCTACTGACTCCATGTGCCTTCTCCCACCCCCCAACCTGCCCCAGTGCTGGGGCTGGAACCCAGGGCCTTGAATAGGATAGACTGAGCTCCAACCCAGCCTCAGAACTGGACAGGAAAAATCACAGTGACAAGGAAAGAAAAGGAGCCCCTCCATCCAGAGTCAGATTGAAGTCCCTCACCAGCTGAGAATCAGGAATTACAGCACAATGAACATTTTCTGTACAGGTTGCCAACAGAGAGACAATATTCTTTTTATAGTTAGTTATTTTCAAACAACAATGTTAAAAGGGTAATGAACCATGCGTAAAGGTAAGCCTATCTGACCTTGCAAGTATGGCCTTACTCGTTTCCTAGTTTCTAGAAAGCTCACAAACAAGACTATTAACCTTTGTTTACAGTAAAAACATTTTAACTCTTGTGTAACTCTTGAGATGTTGGGTGTTACCTTAACAGCCAAAATCCTGCCTGGTACACCTCACAAAATGCCTTGTGATTGCATTTAAATTCCATATGCAACCCTTTAAAGTTAGTAACTTCAAAAGCTGCCCAAATCCTTCATATGGCCATTATAGAGACAGTGAAATAGACTCTCCCTTGAGAAGCCCCCACCCTTACTTTGATGTAACTTATTCTTTCCCTTGACAGTCTCTCTATGTTACCCCATGCCTAAATCTATGTTGAAATCTCTATGAGTTATTTTCCTGGTTGCTGTGACCACCAACCTCAGGGAGGAAGGCTTTACTTTGGCTCACAGTTCCAGGGAATAGAGTGACAGGGAGGACAGGAAGTGGCTGGTCAGGAAAGAAAGAGAAATGAATGTTTGTGTCCATCCTGTCTCCTTTTCATTCTGTCTGGGACCCATGGGATGGTGTTACCCACAGTCAAGGTGGTTCTTCCCTCCTCAAGTAACTTCATCTAGAAACTCCCTCATAGACACACACAGAGCCTTGTCTCCTTGGTGATTCTAAATCCAGTCAAGTGGACAACGGAGAGTAATCATCACAAAAATCCCTTTGTGACTTGGTTCATAATGGCTCTCTCTGAAGCCATTTTCTGTGGTGAAGCAAAGAATCCAGATTCGCCTGAGTATAGGTCTCCGAAAAGAATTGCTCGTGGGGCTGGGGAGACAGCTCAGTGGTTAAAGATGCTTGCTTGCAAAGCCTGCCAGCACAGGTTCAATTCCCCAGCACCCATGCAAAGTCAGATGCAAAAAGTGGTGCAGGTATCTGTCGATCATATGCTATGGCAAGACACACACACACACACACACACACACACACACACACACACACACATAAATAAATAAATAAATAAATAAATAAATAAATAAATAAATAAATAAACTTTTTAAGTTCGGCATAGTGGTGCATGCCTTTGATCCCAGCACTCAGGGGGCAGGATAGGAGAATCACTGTGAGTTTGAGGCCAGCCTGGGATTACAGAATGAGTTCCAAGTCAGCCTAGGCTAGAGGGAGACCCTCCTCAAAAAATCCAAAACAAACAAACAAACAAAAAATACTTTTGAGAAAACCCACAGAACTGCTCAGGCTGCTGCAGGTGGAACTGTCTCCCACTCCCCCCACCAAGGACACTAAGGGTCTCGTCTCAGTGCTTTCATCACCTTGGTAAAGGCCTTATCTTCTGAGTCTTTGGGTGAGTGTGCGTGGGAATTGAGGAGGACCACATCAGCCATGGTAGGACTTGAAGGAGGAGAAAGACAGAACCGGGTTCTCCTTTCCATAAAAGCATTCATGGCACTGAGGATGAGATGTCGTGGGAAAAGAGTAGAGATAGCCAGGCTACTGGGGAACCCACCCAATACCAGAAGGTGGAGGCCTCAGCAACCTGGGGAGAAGGAAGAATGGGATGTGTTTAGCTGGAGTGTGACCAGCCTGCTCAAGACCAGGCTCTAGTTATGCACTGCACAGCCCTGCTGTGCCCTACTCTAGGGAGTCTCCTAGTCTGTCCTTCTAGCATATTCTCTGGTTGGGCCTGATCACCCAATACCCATAGCTGCCAGGGCCCTAGGAACACCCAGAGCCAGAATCAAAACAATACAGCAGGAGATTTAGTTCTTGCTGGAGGCCACTCTGCAGGGTGAAAGAACACAAGCTACGGCCCATCCAGCCTGCTCCAACAAGCATTCCTCGCAAATAAAGCTCTGGCTGGAGCTCCATTAACACCTCACAGGGACAAACTTCAGGCGGCACAGAAACTTCAAAAGCACAGCAGCAGTTCCAAATGCCAGATCCATCAAGTCAGGGCTACCATCCCAGGAAATAGCCAGCAGAGCTGGGCCCATAAATTAACTCTCCCTCAGCCCCCATATGGGGCTTTATTTATTGTCATTGAGGCCAGTGGGACTCCTTAAGTTTAAAAAGGATCAAGGCCTCTATAAATAGTATATGGAAATACCCTCCCTGGAAAAACAATACCAAGAGAAATCCTCCCCCTGCCTTTTTCTCCTCCTTAGAAAAAAAAACGATCCACTTGTGGAAATGATTCCCACTGCACTGAGCCCTTTGCCTCAAGCATTGTATAAAATCCAACTCACTGGTCAGCCTCTTTATTTTAAAAAATAAAATAATGTCAGGCACAATTACCAATTTTGCCTTTTTGATTTGTTGAAATTAATTTCAGAAGTAGATTTTTCTCCCCTGAGTTGGTGGCCTGCCGAAAAGACATGCTAACTCATGTCAACAGAAAGCCTATAATACTGCTGATAGCCTTGTTGTTCTCCCCTCCCCCAGCCACCAAATCACCCCACATTTCCATAGCGCTGGACCGCAGAACAGCGCCTGGCTGTCCATCAGCTTCAGAGCAAGGATGCTCATACAGGCTGTGTGAGAAGCACTGCTATTTCCCAGGAGACTGTTAGCGGTGACGTCAGAAGGTACCATGCAACTGGTCTGAAATGTTTGCGGGCAGAAGCATTTCTGATTCTTGGATTTTTTTTTTTCCTCCAGATCTTGCAGTAACTGCTTATACATAACCAGATCTCTTAGGGATGGGACTGAAGTCTAAACATGAAATTCACGTGTTTTATAAACACCTTATACATAGAATACGAAGGTAATTTTATACAATTATCTCCAGTGCATCTGTGTTTTGACTGTGACCTGTCACCTGAGGTCAATGTGAAATTTGCTTTTTATCTCCACTCAAAAGATTTCAAATTTACAGCATTTTTGCATTTCAGACATTAGGAGGAAGGATGCTCTATCTGTATTTGATTTTCCCTTTTTGCTAACATCCAATCCCTTTGCCCCTTATACATGGAAGCAGCCAGCCTTCAAAGCAGCTAAGGTAGAGAGGTGACTATATGGCAGCTATGGTGGCTTGAATAAAATGCTTCCCATAGCCTCGTGTTTGAGTACTTCATCCCCAGTTGGCGGTGGTGTTTGGGAAGGCTGTGGGGCCTTGGGAGATGGAGCCCTGCTGGAGGCAGTGTGTCAATGGGGATGGGCCTTGGGGTGTTATAACCCAGCTCCACTTGCCACACTGAGCTAGCTCTTGCTGCTTCCTCCCAACTGATATGAAGCTGTGATACTGCTCCAGCCATGCAAGCTGGGAATAAGGCCTTTCCTTCCTTCCATCAGCTGCTTCTGATAGTAGGTGCTTCATGCCACAATGCGATGGTAACTGCTATACCAGGCTTGGGTTTTGTAAGTCTTTCATCTCACTCCATTCTCATAATAATTTTTCCAAGTAAGTAATGTTGCCACCATCGTTTTACAGAGGGAAACTGAGGCGCAGGAAGGTTAAGTAATTTTTTCAAGGCCACACAGGTGAAGAATAGAAAAAGAGATGAAAACTCAAGTTCGTCCAGCACCAGCCCCCAACTCTTCACCACTCATTTGTGTGGCCTGTCCCTGGAAAGCTGGAAACGTGGACTCTGCTTCCCAGCTGGCTTCACACACGTTTAGAAGGCTTTTGGCATTCAAATTTTACAAAATTCAAACAGTGTCTTGGAATGTCATACACTATGAAGCTTGAAAATATTTTTGTAAAAATTCAATGGATCTTCCATATGGAACCCTGCAGAGAAGGACGGGATGAACAAGGGACCCATAGCCACAGCCATTCAACCAACTCAGGATAAGCCTAATGTGTTTGTGTTTTTCAGGATACAACGAGAGAGATGTGGCCCATCTAACTTTACCAACCAACCTTAGGCCGATGGATGAGATCCTGACAAGAGAGGAGCCACCACAGTCATATCAGGGAGGATCCATAGGGAACTCAGCAGACAATGAATGATGAACAAGGGACCTATAACCA
>PVHP010018770.1:0-32645 GCA_004024765.1 Zapus hudsonius
TCTCTCTCTCTCTCTCTCTCTCTCTCTCTCTCTCTCTCTCTCTCTCTCTCTGTATCTGCTTGAAAATGAATAAATAAAATATTTTTTTAAAATGAGTCATTAAGAAAATAAAAGCTATAAGTACAATAAGATGTGACTAGCAACTAAAGAATGACCAAACATTGGTGAGGTGTGTAAAGATGACATCATAGATTATTCTAGAGAATGTAAAGTTTTATCAAAATATTGTTAAACATTTTAGAAGTTCTTCATAACCTTCACATACACTTACCACATGATTGACCTATTCTGTTCATTGATTTTTATTCAACAGAAATAGACTTTAAAGCTAATGTTCTTAGCAAGCTCAACCTTCAACAGCCAATACATGGAAACAAACACAAATAACCTTGATGTTCATATAGGTAAATGGTTAAAAGAAATTGCAGTATATCAATACAGTAGATCTTACCATTGAAGTCATGAACTATTGATTGCTACATGGCAGTATGGATGAAATGGAAAATAACTGATAAAAGATGCTGTGGTAGTCAGCCACACACCGCTGGAATGAATCTCCAAACCAGGCACAGTTTATGGGAGGAAAGGATTTATTTGTAGCAAGAGATACAGGGGAAGTTCCAGAATGCAAAAGAGGCTGTTCCCCTTTCACAGGTCCAAACAGAGAGAAACCCTTCACCAACACCATACACACAGAATAGCAAACAGGCAGGAGGGCCAAAGAGAATTTCTTCTCCTTTATATAGCCTTAGGGTGGGGTCTTGCAACCCTTCCCCAGACTTAATGGCTTCCCGAGTCTCTGGAATTTCCTTCCTGCACTGCCCACACAGGAAAGGATGTTTACTTCCAGCTTCTTTGAGCTTCTTTACATCCTGCCCCTTACTGAGAGGCTGCCTTCCTGTAAACATCCTCAGAGACCCACCCAAGATAATTAAAAAGATCAAGTTGACAACAAAAACCTAACCATCACAGATGCTATACAAAAAAATAATCTATACAGTATGATTCCATTTTCATACAATTCTACAAACAACCAATTTATATGGACTGGGATATTTTGTCATTGCTATAGTGCAATATTTGAGGCAGGATAACCTTTTAAAAAATGCTTTGAAGGCTGAAAATTCAAACAGCACTCACAAGTCCTGGTGAGTGTCCAGTGGCAAACGACAAGAGTGCATATGGAAGACAGGATCACAATGCAGGGCAGGCAGCCAAGAGGGATTGGGCAGCATCTGGCTTTTACAATAACTCCCTCTTGCAAGAACACCACCCTGAAGAACAACACTATCTTCCCAGAACAATACCTCAAAGGTCCAAGGAACTCCCAGTATCCCCACTTTTGAAAAGTTCTCACCACCTCTATTTCACAGCACTGGGGGACAAGATTCCAATAAAGAGCACTCCACATCCATGGTAATGACATCATAAAGTCAAAGGTCAACTCAACTGGGGACAGGGAGAATCATTAGGAAGGAATGATTACAAAAAGGCATGAAGTTTTAGTTTGAAAATTAGCATGATTGAAAACATAATGGAAGCAAATCTGGAGAAGTATTTGGTTGAATTTGGCAAATTTAGGTTTGAAGGTCATGTGAACCATCTGCAAGATGGCAATATTCAGTAATCAGAAATTTCAGTCTCGAATGTAGGTATCACTGAATTATTAGTTCTTTCTCATGCTTTATTTTATTTGGATCATGAGAAATAGATTCAAAAAAAAAGAACTAGGTAGCTGAAATTTAAACAATATACAAACTCACTACTCTTGCATCTCTCAAGTCTAAAAGTCTGGGTAGTTATAAGGCTCCACAGAAACAGGGAACAATCTTTTTTTTTTTCCTCATGGAGTTATCTTTCTCTAAAGTTATCTCATTGGCTAAGAGAGTTTCAGGAGCTCCAGTCATCACATCAATCTTCAAATCAACCAGAAAGAAAAAATGAAAACCAACCCCTTCTTTAAGAGATGTTTCTGTTGATAACACTTTGTTTCGGGCTTCATCTCACTTGCCAGAATTTAGATCCTACCCATATTTATATATAAGAATGCTTAGGAAATTGTCTTTATTCCCAACTATATACCTAACAAAAGAATATCCTGGGGGATGGAGATATATCTTAGTGGTTAAGGTGCTTGCCTGCAAAGCAGAAGGACTCAAGTTCAATTGCCCAGTTCCCACATAAAGCCAAATGCACAAGGTGGCGCATGTGTCTGGAGTTCATCTGCAGTGGCTGGAGGTCCTGGTGTTCCCATTCTCTCTCTCTCTCTCTCTCTCTCTCTCTCTCTCTCTCTCTCTCTCTCTCTCTCTCTCTCTCTCTGTGTGTGTGTGTTTGTCTCTGTCTCTCTCTCATAATAAATATTTTTAACAGACTATCCTGGCTTTATTTTATTATAGATAAAAGCACATTCTGGGTAATAATGATCATAGTTCCTAGAGCAGATGGCTCCATAGTCCCATCTCTCCCACTAGAGGCAAGAAGTGGCAGGAGAGCATATTCATAAGGGTCACTGGGAAACCAGTATGATTTATGACACATGAGCTCATTCAGAATTTTCGGTACCTTACCTTACCAATCATAATTGACAAATTACCTGCCAGACACAGATCCTAGCACATCAAAGTGTGAGAACCTCCATCCATGAGAGCGCGGGAGCTTAACCATCAAAAGTCTCTGTGTTCTCATCACTCTGTGAAGGAGCAAAGAGACCCCAACCACAGGATATCCTGCGGGATGCCCTGCTTCTGATACATAATAATGATATGAAGTTTTCAAATATGTCTTGCCAATGAAAAACTCTCATTTGGGATGAGTAATTGGTTGACTTGTACAAAATACAGCAGAGCCACAGCAAGTTTTGACAAATAAATGATGGAAGAACTTTCTGCTCTTTCATTGCACACATTCCTCAGAAGCCATTGAGGAACGTTGGTATTAGATACAAAAACTGAAAGAATATTGGAAGAAGCATCGGGGAGGACTAAAAAGACTACAGTGTGTAAATGGAGTAACTGCTATCATTTTTCATTGTCATTACCTTGACAATAAAAAGTTTCTATGGAAGCTCCTGATTTATGGTCCTTTCAGGCAGTCACTGCTGAACAAAGCCACATTGATTTCCCAAGATCCGAGGTGGGGCAGGTCAAGGCCACTAACAATTCCAGCTCACACCTCTATTGGTTGATATCAATGAATTGAATCTGACCCAGACCAAATTTATGAATGGGGCTGATCCTGGCTACCTGTCTTATCACCGACAGATGGAAACTTTTAGCTTACAGTAAGTCATGCATAGAAGTGCACCCTGGACTTCTGACCTAGGGCTATGCTAGCTTTCTGGTTTGGAGACCTTAAGACTCTCTTTGAAGATTATGCACCAATAAAGGGCATTAATCTTTGATACAGCCAAACCTTTAACTGCTGAGAACAAAGCTATTACAGCAAGAAGATCGACTCAGAAGAATTACACAGAAAAGTCCACTGTGTTTGCTCTAAGTAAACGTTACTAAAAAGTAGGATTCAGTTTTCTTTATGAAACATTTTCTCCTTCACCAAAAAATCATAAAGCAAATATGCAAAGAAATGAAAAAGGACATAAGAGAGGGATACAAAACTCTATTCAATGAATATATATATATAAATTTGTGTATAAATGGTGGAGAAAAGAAAAAACATTAAAGAGAATGAGAGTAAATAATTTGAAAAATAGTCAAGAAAAAGGAAGAAAATCCTAATGAAAACAATTGTAAAGAAAATAAATAGAAAATGTATTAAAGAACTAAATAAAAAATAATCTTAGCTCTATGGCTGCTGTGTGTCATTTAAAAGCTTTCTGAAGGAGGTGGTCGGAGTTGAGTGTTGAATTTTGAAAGATTAAGTAAGAGTTAGTAGAGAGACAGCACGTGATGATAAAAGTTCTCCATAGCAACCCATCTGGGGACCTGTGTTCAAAAGTAAGGTGGGCTTAAAATGTGCTAGGGTGGAAATCAAGGGCTTAACACGGTAAATCAGAGTACAACTTTTCTAAAATCTCCATAGAATTGCTAAGAAGTAACATGAGATAATGCATTTAGAAAAATCACTAAGACAAAAGATGCATAGGAATGTGATGAGAGAGGAGACAAATACAGAAACATTGGTAAGAAATGATAAGATGTTGAACTCAAACACTTTGAAAACAATGAGAAGTCATGGCGCCTTGGGAAATAGTAGCTGTGGGCTTTGTAATCAATCAGCAGCTGACTTAATTTTCTCTGAAATATTTTCTCTAGGAGAATGAAGAGACATGAGAAGCAAGTGGTGAATTCAGTCTTGATAAGGTTCAATTTGAGTTGCCTGTGGATGATCAGGATATCAGAAGGCAAATGAAAGATGCATCAGAAATTAGGCTTGGTTCATAAAGCAATGACTCACACAGACTGAGACCTAGAGAACCTCTAACTGGAAAATTATACTGATGTGAATGGATTTGCCAAAATATACTGAAACCAGAATGTATGAGAAAAGTGCACCACCAGGTATAGTATGTACTCCAAACTGTAAAACATAACAGTTAGAGGTTTGGGAAATGTTTCTGCAGTTAAAGGAACTTGCCTACAAAGCCTGCTGGCGTGGGTTTATTTCCTCAACTACCCACATAAGTCTAGATGGGAATTCACTTGCAATGGCAAAAGACCTTGACATCTACACACATACATACACACACACACACACACACACACACACACACACACACACACACACAAAATAAGATTTTTAACATCACCAGTTTTGTATTTAGTCTACAGTCCTTTCTCAAGAAGGAATTGTACTATCACCAGTGTGGCTACAGAAATAACTTCTACAATCACCTTTCTAAGTTGTTCTAGGTCATGGCTCTAATAGCCCTTTCAGATTAGACTTATAGTGTGATAAATGCAGATTTCTAAGCCTTGAGTTTTGATCTTTTTCTAATTGAAAGGCTTTCAGATCCATAAATGTGGGATGAATTTCTTCCTTCTAGAGTCCCTAATTTACAATACCATATTTTTCTGGTGTCCTGGTCAGCCACACGTCACTGGGATGAATCTCCAAACCAAACACAGTTATGGGAGGAAAGGATTTACTGAAGCTACAGATCCAGGACAATTTCCATAATGTAGAAAAAGATTTGCCCCCTTTCACAGGTTCAGCAGAGAGAGAAACCCATCACCCACACCACACATAACAGAAAACAGATGGGTGGGGAAGGAGAAATTCTTTTCCCTTATATAGCCTTAGGGTGGGGTCTTGCAACCCTTTCCCAGACTTATTGGCTTCCTGAGTCTCTGGAATGTCCTTCCTTAACTGCCCTCCCAGGAAGAGATGTTCATTTCTAGCTCCCCTGAACTTCCTTCCTTACATCCTGATCCCTACTGGGAGGGCTGCCTTCCTGTGAATATCCTCAGAGACCCAACCAAGGTTATTAAAAAGGTCAGGTTGACAATGAAACTTAACCATCACATCTGGAAATACCTAAAACATAAAGGTATGTCTGTTTGCTTCTTTATGCCCCATAGATAAATGATGGATGAACCTTCTATCACAGATGAGTGGTGAATGGTTGTCTCTTGATACTTTGTTGTTCAAAAGAAGTTAAGGTTTGGCTAATATGGAAAAACTCACAAATACCATTAGTTAATGTTAGTGTTTATTAGATGCCAACCCTTTCCCCAGCCTCTGTTAGGTATCATGGAAGCAAATCTGAAAAACCAACACTGACCATCCTTCCAACTACCAGCTTCCTAAACCTCTTTAGTGCTATTTAGACATTGGACAATGCCAGTGACAGTGACGAAGTCAGTTTTCTTCTCTTGGTTAGTTCACCGGAGAGATGCAGGTTCACGGCAACATTCTTAGATTCTCCAGAGTGAAGAACTGGGTTTGGAACACATGTTCTGTCTTACACTGAAAGAAATGGCTGCATTAGCAGGGCGTGCACCTTTCCTTATGATTATCCCAAAGCACAGCCCCTTTGATGTGCATGTGCCCTTAATCATAATCCTTTAGAATCAGAATGCGGGTTCAGATGGACTGCATCTGCTTCCCTGGACTGACAGGCTTGACTCAACTACTTGAGAGCAATGCAATTGAAGTAAAGCAATTGACTTCACCTGATTTTTACTCTGATTCCTCATCTATATGATAGAAATGACCATGGGTAGCTCATAACACTGATGTGAGTCATGTCAAGTGTTTAAAGCACTATATACAGTAAACAGCATACAATAAACACTAAATAAACATTAGCTGTTCATACCAAAGAGCCTTTTCCTTGTATTTTTCTTTGTCGTTTATGACTTAGGGTGTTTTGGTTGGGTGAGTGGTTGTTTTCCTTGTTTTTAATGAAGATTAGAGTCTGATGTTTCCAGAAGAGAAGAGGTGAGTGAGCACTGGATCTTCACAGGTGGACACACATCCTGCTTTCCTCTACGGTCCCAGGCAGTGGCCCATCAGTTCATGACACTCGGGGAAGAAGAAAGCATGGCGGTGGTATATTCTGGCACCAAGATTTTAACATCTCCCTGAGCCACAGGCAGCTGGACTGGAGCAAAGCCAAGGAGGCAACAGAATTTCTTTGAAAAAAATATCACAACACTTCTTCCTATTTTGACAGTTCGGGGAAAAGAAGCAGCTTTATAGAATAAAACAGCGAGTGTTCTTTGAGCGCTTCCAGAGAAAAGGAGCAGAGATGCATGCCTGTTACTGCGAAGAGCCTCTACAGATATGCAGCTAAGAGCTAAGGCCCTCACCAGAACTGTGCTCTAGAGAGAGGATCTTGATTGCTTTTTGCATAAGAGGGTGTACAATTCTCATTCTCATTTCTTTCTCAGCTTGTTAAGACCAACCATCACACCACAGAGAAAGTCCCCTGAACAAAAATTTTAACCTGAATATGTTCCCCCTTCTAAGAATACTGAGTTGGAGTCATATTTGGATTTCTGAAATTTGTATCAACCTGGAAGGTAGTAAATAAAATTTAACCTATTAGAACGCTCAGTATATCCTGATTGCACACAGTGAAAGGCAGAATCCAAAAGAAGAAAGGGAATGGAAAGGAGAGGGCACTGAAAACGAATAAGGGAAAAGAAGAACACACCTGCTGGAAGGAAGAAAACTGTGAACTAATATTTATGCAAAGTGTTCACCTTCTCTCTCCCTTCAGACGCAAGAGCGTTTATTTAATGAGGCTCTTTCTATCAACTTGTCAAGCAAAACAGCTGCACCTTCTGAGTTAAAGTGACACGTTCCCGCAATGCTTCCTAAACTGAACATCACATGTGTATTGCACCCTGGAAAGGAAAATCCAGTTATCCACAGAAATCTCCTCCCTCCCAAGAATTGCCTGCGCCATCTAGTGGCAGAATGTAATATAACCTCCAACTGGATAACAAATTCCCAGACCTTTCTGTAGAGTTGGACGGAAATGATCCATCTAGTCACAGAATGTCAACTAGCGAGGCCTCAGAAAAGCCAATGATCTCCACTCTGGATGAATAATAGAATCACATAGAGATATTTTACACAATAGATCGATGTCATGTACTCTGCCAAAATAACAATAACAATAATTCATAATTGGTTGGAATTATTTCTCTTCGGGTCACTTAAAGTGAATTATGCTACAAAAATGCAGCAGTAACCCAAGCATTCCTTGTTTAAATTTGTAGAAAGGAGAAACAAATTACCCTTCAAAATTCAGGAATAAGGATGGGAACCAAGGCCCTCATTCACACTGTCTATTCTTACTAACCAAGGTGGATGCCAGAGTTTAAGCACTAAATAGTGCTGGGGAAATTTCTTCTTTCAATTTTTGCTATAGTTGAGAGATAGAGGGGAGAGAGAGAATGGGTGCAGCCTCTTGCAGCTGCAAATGAACTCCAGACACATGCCCCACTTTGTGCATCTGGCCTTATGTGGTTACTGGGCAATGCAACATGCACCCAAAGGCTTTGCAAATAAGTGCCTTTAACTGCTGAACCATCTCCCCAGCCCTGGAGTAGTTTCAACAAAGGTTCAGTTTAATTTGGATTGCACCACTTCTCTATTCAGAATCCTCACTGATTCCCATTTCATTAAAAGAAATCATCAAAATCAATGCAAGTATCGGGCACCCTACACTATCTGCCTTCCAAGAACTCTACCTTATATATTATGCCAACATACGTAAGCTATTGACATTTCAGGCAATTCTTGCACAGGGATCCTTGAGAAGACTTACTTTGCCTGTGTTGATATTTTTGTTGGCTTTTGTTTGGGACACATAGGAGAAGATTTTACTTAAGAACATTTGAGGAATGGAGCCATGAAATGATGGAAAGAACATGGTGGCTCCTCCTACAGTAGGAAGTTCTTAGAGGTGGTGGAAGAAGAGGAAGAAAGACTTGTTTCCACCAAGAGCTTTGGAGACACAAAAAATTGCACGGTTGGTTTCCATTTCTCGGGTAGCAAAATGTAGAGTGAGAAAGTTGAAAATTTTTTAAATTATAAGACCAAATTCTATGAATGTATATTATTCTGTAAACACTTCTGATTTATTCATGAGGGCTTGAACTTTTTGATGAGAAACTTTATGAAAATAACCCAAGAAGTTTCTGCTACAGGGACAGGACATTTTGGGGACAATGGGCTCTGAATATTTGAGAAATAATAAAAATTTCTACAGTTCACTGCTAAGCTGCCTTATTTGACATAAAGAAAGAAATAAAAGAGACATTGAGGAAGAGAAATAGTTATGGTACCCTATCTACCCCACACACATTCACATGTATTTATCCACACACATATATGTAGACATACATACATATTTACGCACCCACTTACTGCAAGTGGATAATTAATTTCGGTTCAGAGACAAAGAAGGGAAATAAGACAGCAGAAAAAGAAAATCTCCTGCTAAACAATTTCATTCATAGATTCAGTTTCTTGAAGTCTTACCCTGATTTGGCATGAGGAAGTAAAAGAAGAGTCTCCTGAATAAATTAAACATTCAAGATAGAATCATGAATGGTAGAAAGATTTATCTGGGATTGAATGAAATGCCTTTCAACTAGAAGGTGGTCTGTGTGTAGCTAGAAAGTCAATATTTCCTCCAGGAAAGACACTGGTGACCCAAGGGTTCTGATCCAAATTTTATTTAAAATTTTGATACTTTATTCATTATGAATTTTTTGCATAAATTTGGATTTTGGCAATTTTACATTAGAACATAATTTGTTTGATTACTGAATTTTGTGCCCTCCCTTAGTCCTGGTCTTCATCCCTGAATGAAGACTCATCACAAAAAAAGATGTCAGTGCTCCGTATATGCCAACCACTGGACCTAAAATGCCGCACACTAATAGGATGCTGGCCTCTCTGTGAAGAATTAAATTTCAAATAAGAGCTTTCTCTGTTCTCCCTTATTTTGCAGTATGAGAACTTTAAATCATGAAATTAAGCAAACGGTAAGAAAGAATGGAGTTAATGGAAAAATTGGAGTGAAAAAGAAAGAACTGTGTTGATTCTTGCCAATTCGAGTTTATGGACTGACACATTCATGTGCCAATAATTTTCAGTCCTGACAGGGCAATGGAATCGCCTGGAGTGCTTTCAATGCATGCCAAAGACAGAACCCTAGCCCCCAAGTGCTTCTCGTTTAGTTGTTTTAAAGCCTGCCAATTTATATTTTAAAGCTCACCAATTTATTAAACTTTACAGTCAAAACCAAACCCATCTCTGTGAGCTCTCCAGCATCCATGCTGCGCACTGGGTACATTCTGGCAACTGAAGCCCTAGTGAAACCCAGGCATCCCATGCTGACACCTCACTCCCACGGCCTTCCTGATCAGCACCGCTTATGTGGCTTCAAAGTAAATCACAATACAGTGAAATATAACACAAACTTAAGCTCACTGCAAACCTAGAGAGCATGGGAATGTAATTAATGTGTCAGATTTAAGAATCTCATCACCTAAGCCACAAACAAGTACCAAAGTATATTTGCATTATGTGATCATTTTTAATATCTTTTAAAGCCCTTTTATCATCAGAAAAGTTAGGACATGGGTAAACACACTTTTAGAAAAAAAAAAACAGCAACAAGCCTACTTTAGTTCTCGTTGATGAAATTAACATCAAATATCATAGCTCAAAGGTTTTCTGCATATATCCTACTAGGGTGTGATAGCAACAGACCCTGAGCCGTCGTATCTCTTAAAAGGAAGGAGCTAAGCACTCTTCTCTATGCTGTATTGGTATGAGCTGGGTAAGATTAGATTTCACCCTGGCTTTCAAGGTGTTTATAATCGAGCAAACTATTGGTAGTTCAGGATTCAATATCATGACACCATGATAGATGTCCCCGAAGAAGTCTGTGAACCAGTTTACAGCTGTAGACAGCTTTATTAACCCATCTGTTCACTCATATGAATGAAATCATTCCTCTATAAACTACACATGGCTATCATCTCAACTGACAGCCCTGCAAATGAGATGCACAACTTGAAGGAGTATTCGTTTGTCCCTAGAGAAATGTTACCGCCAGGATAAGTAGAACCAAGAACAAACAAAAAAGAGTAAAACCTAAACTGACTTCTGGTAGCAAAGAGGAGCACCAATAGTGAGGTGATTGAAGGTGTCTGGAACAGCCCAAAGTAACCCTTGGCAGGAGATCCTTTGTTTTAAATAGTGTCATCTCCTGTAGAAGACATAGACATACATAGACTTTTTAATCAAGGATTTTAATATATGAACATTCTATAATTTGATCAGAATTCCCTCCCATGACTCAGTACCCTGAGCACCTCCTGTTTCCAAGTGTTCCTTCTATTTTGGTGTCTAATTCTTTTTCTTCTTGTCCATCCTCGGTGTCAAAATATTTTTGGCTCAATACTGGTCGTATGGAGGTCACAACATCCACTGTGAGGTCATGAATGCACCTCTCAGTGCATGCCCATATTCCTTCACCTCCTACCTTCTTTCCACTCCCTCTTCCACAATGTTTCCTGCACCTTAGAGGGACTATAGACTTATCTTATTTATCGCTGAGCTCTCAAGAGCATCTTATTTTCAGCACTTTGATGACGTTTGAGTCTCCTACATTTCCACAGCCAATACTAAGGAGAAGCTTGTCTGGCCAGCAGTGGGAATATCACGAATATTCTTTCTGCCACCTCCTCCACACTATTCTGTAAGCCCTGGCAGCTATGAGAGAGATGTCTCATCTCATCCAGTGCTGAGCACCTATCACCTCTTCCCATCACCTTAATGAGCCTTGGGTTTCCCAATCGTCACCCAAAAGCAAAAACAGGACTAGTCAACTGACATAAACATAACCGTTTAGTGTGAAATTTGATGGGAACAATGTATGCATTTAGCTAAAGAACAGTGATAGCTTCACTCCTATGACCTTCCAGGGCATTGGCTTTTGGTTCAGTTTTTTAGAACTAGGCATGAATTCCCTGCCATGGAGTAGGCCTCAAATTCAATTAGGGATCATCTGGTTACCCCCATAACTGGCATTCCACTATGGCACCAGTGGGCACATCTTGCCAGGCAGGACAGTGGTGTAGCTTGCAGGATACTTAAGACTGTTGATGACTTCCCTCCTCCAGTCTGCATAGCATTTTCTAGCTGCATGACTGCTAGTTAGCCAGAGGGCGGCTTCCAGCTTAATTTCTCCATGTCCTGTGATTGAAGCTCAGTGTCTTCCACAATTGGGTCTTATCATCTAGTTCTGGTAGGCCACGACGAATATTTGAAATAGTGTGTATTGTTGGCAGAGGGTTGGGGGAGGCATCAGGGAAATGTCTCCCTCATGGGAGACTCCATCTTCTCCATCTAGATTGGCTATCACCAGTAACTCAAATAACAATCAATTCCACTAGGGCATGAGAAAGTGGAACCCTGGCACACAACTCACTGGGGATGCCCCACTCCTGGTACTAGGATTTTCCTGCTACAGCATGTGGCTTCCGGGTGCAGCATTCTCCAACCCAGCAGGTTACTTCCGCCCAAACTTTCTTTTTACTTATTGTACTTTTAATTCGCTGAAAAAGAAGTAGGTTTCCTACGGCTTGTTCATAATGTACTTAGTTTTGAGTATCTCTTCTTCAGCCTCTCCTCTCCTCCATTCCCTCCTTCTTATTTATCCTGCTTATCCCTTGCTGCCCTCTCTATATATTCTGTTCTTCTGTTAGCATGTCTACTATTCCCAGAAGTATTTGCCATCTGCCCCTAATCCCCACCCCCCCATACACACACATTCTTCTCTCCTAACCTCATTCCTGACCAATACTACCAGTACTACAACTCACAAACAAATCTATTTCAAGTTCAGATCCACATATGACAGAGAGCAGATGGCATTTGTCTTTCTGAGCTTGGGTTACCTCACTTAGTATAATGTTGTCCAGATCCATCAATTATCCAGAAAATTTCATAGTTTCTTTTTTCTTTACACCTGAATAAAATTCCATTGTATATATATATACATATATATATATGTATATATATATGTATGTATATATATACATATATATATACCACATCTCTATTATCCATTCGTCAGTTGATGGGCATCTAGGATGATTCCGTTGACTATTGTGACTAAAGTAACAACAAACAGCTAAGCAAGTATCTCTGTATTAAATAAAGTGAAGACTGGTATAGCTGGATTATATGGGATATCATTTTTTAGGTTTTTGAGAAACCTCCCTACTAATTTCCATTGTGGTTGTCTCAGTTTACACCTCCTACCACAGCAGTGAGTAAGGCTTCTTCTTTCCCCACACCCTTGCCAGCATTTGTTGTCATTCAACTTTATTTATTTATTTATTTATTTATTTATTTATTTATTTATTTATTTTGATGATAGCCATTCTGACAAGAGTGACATGGAATTGCAAAGTAGTTTTAAGTTTTAATTTGAGTTTCTCTGATGGCTAAAGGTGTTGACCATTTCCAGTGGTTTATTGGCCATTTGTATTTCTCCCTCTGAGAACTCTCTGTTCAGTTCCCTGCCCATTTTTGATGGAGTTGATTTTATTTTTTATGATTTAGTTTTCTGAGTTCTTATTTTCACTGATTCTTTGTATTGTTTTCTTCATTTCTACTTCTTTGACTTCTACCCTGGTTTTGATGATTTCTTTCTGTCTGGTACTTTTGTATTTTATTTGTTCATGTTTTCCCAAAGCCTTCAAGATTTCTCCATATTTGTCATATCAGCATTTATAAATGTCCTTCTTGGGACTGACTTCATTATATCCCGTAGCTTTTTGGTATGGTGTGTTTTCATTCAGATCTAGGAATTTTATTAATGTCCTTGATTTATTTTATAACTCATTAATTGTTAAATAATGTATTGTCCAATCTCTAGGAATTTGTATATTTTCTGTTGTTTCTCTTATTGTTAACTTCTAACCTTATTGCATCATGGTCAGATATAATACAAGGAGTAATTTTGATTCTTCTAAATTTGTGGAGACTTGTTTTGTGCTCTAATATGTTATTTATTTTAGAGAAAGTTCCATAGACTACTGAGAAGAATGTTAATTTTGTGGTGTCTAGATGAAATGTTCATTAAATTACTGCTAGGCCAATTTCATCTATGTTTTCATTTAACTCCATTGGTTCTCTGTTTATTTTCTGTCCAGATGACCTTTCTATTGGTAACAGTGGGACATTGAATTCACCCACTAATATTGTGTTGAAATTTTTATCTCTTACTTTATGCCTAATGAATTTTGCTTTATAAAATTAGTTGCACCAGTGTTTGATGCATATATGTTTAAAATCATAATGTCCTCTTGGTGCATTTTTCCCTTGATCACTATGAAGTGAAATTCTTTGTCTCTTCTCATTAATTTTGACTTGAAGCTCATTTTGTCAGATATTAGTACAGCCATACCTGTTTTGTTTCTTGGAATATCCTTTTCCATCCTTTTTATCCAAAGGTGACATCTGTCCTAGACTTTGAGGTGCATTTCTTGAAGACAGCAAATTGATATTTGCCGATCAACCTGGTAGTCTATCTTTTGACTGGAGAGTGAGTCTGTTAATATTCAGAGTTATTGAAATATGTGAAGTAATCCCTGCTGTGTTGATGGGTTTGTGGAGTTTGGTGTTTTCTTGGTCTTCACTTGCTTGACAACTGCTCATTATTGGTTTTTCCTCCTATAGCCTCTTGAGTATATTTATTCTTCTCTTCAATGTGAAACATTCCATCAAACATTCTATATGGGACTGTCTTAGTGCTCATATATTCTTTAATCCTGCTTTTGTCATAGAAAGTTTTTCTTTCTCCTATTATGAAAGATCATTTTTCTGGTATAGTAGTTTGACTTAGAAACTGTGGTCTTTCAGGGCTGGAGAGATGGCTCAGCGGTTAAGGCACTTGCCTCCAGTGCCTAAGGCCCTGGGTTCAATTCCCCAGGACCCACATAAACCCTGGTTTTCTCTCTCTCTCTCTCTCTCTCTCTCTCTCTCTCTCTCTCTCTCTCTCTCTCTCTCTCTCTCTCCTTGAAAATGAATAAATAAATTATTAAAAAAAAAAAAAAAAAGAAACTGTGGTCTTTCAATGCTTGAAATATGTTGTTTTAAGCCCTTTTGACTTTTAGAGTTTCCATGGGAAATTCAGCTGTAATTCTGACAAGCCTGCCATTATATGTGATGACATGTTTCTCTCTTGCAGCTTTCAATAGCCTTTCTTATGTTTGTGTATTTAGCATTTTGAATCAATAAGATGTGGGGGATTTCTTTTTCTTCCCGGTCTGTTTGGTGTTCTGAATGCCTCTTATACCTGGATGGACCTCTTTTTGCCTAGATTTGAATTGTTTCTTCTAGAATAGTATTAAAAATATTTTCTATTCCATTGACCTAAAGTTCATCTTTTTGTTGTATGAGCATATTCAAACATTTAATCTTTTCAAAATATTCTACATTGCTTTCATGTTCTGTTCATACATATTTTTGAATTTGTCATTATTTCAGATACCCTGATCCATTTCTTCTACCTTACCCTCATGTCCTGATATTTTGGCCTCCACATTATCTATTCTATTAATAAGGCTGTCCAGGAAGCTTATGGTTCAAGTTATTTTATTTTTAATTTCTGCTTGCTTTTCTTTCCTTGGGATATCTTTCTCTTTTCAATCCCACTTTCCCATCTTGGCTTAACTTTCTAATTTCATTCATATAATTGTGTTCTTTGTTCTTGCCCTCTTTGAGTTCATTCAGGGGTCTGTTGAGTTCTGTCAGTTGATTGTTTAAGCTCTCTTGGATTTCATGTAGGCATTTATTCACATCTTTAAGTTTAGGGTATATATTTATTATAATTGTGCTTTAGAATTCTTTGTATGGAAGTTCTTCTAAATGGAAAGACTCTACTATGTAAATAAGCATACTTGTTGGGGGAGGTGCTGCCTTGGTTTATTGTGTTGCTTGCTTTGCATTGGGATTTGCTCAACTAAAGATGTTCCAATTGTCTTGTCAAGAATCCTGGGACTCTCAGGCATTAATAGCAATGTTATAGGAAAGCACATGCTGGAGTGAAGGTTGGGCTTACACATGTAGTACCTACATATGCTGGGGAGGAGCTGCGGAGGGCTTGGGAGGTTGTACAAGGCTTTGAATGGAGAGGCGAATGATGTGAGTTTCCAAAATGAAAAGAGACAGGTGGCTACTTGGACTAGTGGGAAGTTCAGGAGGAGGGGCTAAGAATGGGAAACTCACTTACAGTGTCTTGGCTAGACCAGACCAGGCTGGCATGAAGAACATAGGGGCATATGCAGAGCTGGAGCAGTACTTTGAGAGATAAAGACTTTGTCTGCGGTGTAGGCTCAGAGTGTCAGAAAGTGGTCTTTTTTAAATATTTTTAATATATATATTTATTGTCCATAATGAGTTACATTATTTAGTGGGCAAACAATGCGTTGTTATCCCGAATTCCCCAATTCTCCCCCTCCCCATCCCTGATCAATTGGATATCCTCTTCCGTGGGCTGTCTGTATTAGTCCTTGTGGCAAGGGATCCTGTATATCTTAGTATTCATCCCGGTCTTCCTGGCCCAAGTGAGTTGTTACTGATGGGTGCTATGCCTCTGGACCGTATCCCCCACCACGGCTCTCACAATCTTTCCGCCCCCTCTTCCGCTCAGTTCCCTGAGTCATGGTGGGTGAGTAATAAGGCTGCTTTAATGTTGCGAGCTTAGAGGTCCTTGTGTCGAAAATCCTTGGTTTCTGTCTCATTGACCTATCCTGTGTTGATTGAATGATTGTGGTTATAGGTCCCTCGTTCATCTGTCATTGTCTGCTGGGTTCCCTATGGATCCTCCCCAATATGACTGTGGTGGCTCCTCTCTTGCCAGGATCTCAGCCATCGGCCTACGGTTGGTTGGTAGGGTTAGATGGGCCACAGCTCTCTTGTTGCATCCTGAAAAACACAAAACACATTTGGCTTATCCTGGATCAAACAGGAATTCTCTTGCAGCAATGGCTCTAATGGGTGCCAACAAGAACACCAGCAGGGTTGGTGAGGGAAGAGACAAGCCTACAAATATATACAAACTCAGTACATTCATCTGAAGAGGATCACTAACAATTACATAAAAGTAAATTGTATATATCATTCAGAAGCATTCTGGTTTGGAGAAAAGTTATGCAGAAATCCTGATGAATGTCATAAAAGGAAAACTATCACTCTACAATTTGATCTAGAATTTTCCAGTCTGTTCCTATTGCAGTCCCCTTCTGACTTCACTTAATTCTCCCCCAATGATCCCACCTGTTCACCCTTACTTGAACAGCATGTTGGAGACATAAGTACTGAAAAATTATTGGAAATCCAACAAAGGGTTTCTTGATTTTAAGCTCATAGAGAGATGGCCAGTGATAGAATTCAAAGGATCCATGAACCTGGACTGGAAAAAAAAATCCATCATCTATTTTTGCTCACATCTAACTGAAAATTAATATTCATTCTAAAATAGCTGAAGGAATCAAGTGTATTCTATGTCTTGACAAATTGTGTGCATCATATATTTGGGTTGAGGAAGGTTATTGATTTGACTCTTGTGAATAAGGAACATGTGCATTACTATATTATCTTATAACTGTATTTCAATGGGATATGTCTTCTGAACCCTTTATATGGTACATTGTGCATTTAAGAGCATTATTCTGAGAAGTGATTGATGTTTCGCTACTTCAGAGAAGCTTCTCTTTTGTGTGGGAGGGTGGGCATGGTGTGCAGTGTGTGTACTTGTGCACCAATGTGCATGTCCTGTGTATATTCGTGGAGTGAGCACAGGAAAATGCAGATGTCCTTCTCTTATGGCTCATCTACATATTTTCCTTGAGATAGGGGCCCTTCCTCAACCTGGAACTGCTGTCGGTCTGCCACAGCACTGATCTCGTCTCCACTTCCCTTTACCACATTCTCTCAGGGCAGATTAGGGTTACAAAGTATGTGGTAAATCCAAGATTTTTATGTGAATTCCACAGAGTCTCAGTCCCTTACAGACCCTAATATGTATGCAGAAAGTGCTCATAACTGCTGAACCATCTGACCAACACTTACCATTTTATCAGAAACCTCTGTGATTTTTTTTCTTCATGGAGCTTGCAGGTTGTCATATTCACATCAGCTAGAGAGACAAGAAAGAATTTTCTACTAGATTCTGAGCTACTAATGGCCCTTTGGGCTTTATGGTGAGTTAAAAAATTATATATCCTCAGTGTCTCATTCCAACCAACATGTTAAAAGTTATTTTCTGCCGACGATCAAATTTCCATGATATGAAATACTTTCACTTGCATGTCTTAAAAACGAAATTCTCCAGTGAACATTCGGAGTAGTTATTCTAGATCTAAACTTCTCTAGTGGTTTTCAAGAGAACTACAGCAATTAACCTTTTGGAACTTCTTTCCTGTGTGTGCAAAGCATAAGCTGTCATAAAGCTGTAAAAATATGTTCCAGGATTCTCCAGCCATCATATGCTGTTATTGCTTATACATATTCTGAGATTCCAAATGATGAATGTGATTTAATCGTGAAATGGTTTGCATAGAAAAAGAACTCTGTGAGGACAGCAATACCTAATTCTGCTCTGATAGGGCATCAGGTTGTCAAACTAAATATGTAGCCGTTAACTAGATACTAACTTCATTAGCTTGGTACTCTGTCACCAGATTCTTAGACTGTCATTCTCCAATGGCTCACCAGCACTCTCATGAGATTTATTAATGCCACCATTAAGTCATCAGTGGTGTCCCTCCTAAACTAAGGAGGAAGAACCCAGACATCTGACCACTCTTCAGATTAATAAATTCAAGGGAAGGTCTGTTTGTCCAGCTGGTATAAGACATTCTAAATGCCCTATAAAGAACTCCCCTTCCAAGACTGGTACCTGCAGCTCCCCCATGCTAACAGACTAAGGTGGTCCTGCAACTTCTTAGGGTAAATAAATGGCAACTTGGTGTCTTAATTATGGAAGTAAAGTGCTAACTTCTTATGGCCACAGGACACAGAACACCACAAAGAACCAATCAAATCCAGAGATCTCCAGTGCATGCTTTCCCCACCCACACCATTCAAAATAGCCAACATGCAAGTCATTCTTATAGGAAATCTACACAGGCAATAAATACACCTTCAAAGAAACAAAACATAAGCAAAAATCTCTCATATAATCAATTAAACACATTCAAGTTCATCATTCAAACAATTCCTGCCAACATGCAATTCAAGAGACTTTATTTACAAACCTGTTGATGGCCTCCAGAAGTCAGTGTCCTGGAAATATCACACTGATTCACTCAGGAGAATGTCAGCCTGGATGAAATTTTCCAGCTTTTCTCCAGAGCAAAATGCATCTCAATGAAGAATTCAGGAATCTGGAGTTTGAAGGAAGTTCTCTGATACAGGAGACTTCTAAGGGAAAGACAGAACTAGACTCCCAAGCTAGGACTCTACGGGCATTATTTAGGTCTTACATGCAAAACTTTCAAACTGAGCTTTTCAAGTATTGTACTAATATATCAACAAGTTCACTGTGTACATATGCAGTAGGTGTACATATCCATTGTGTGTACATATGCACTCAGTGGTCTGAAGTTTTGATGCTAGTTTAATGGTAAAATGCCTTTTCCATGAAATCTAACCTTTTAAAATTGTGCATATGGTTCACTACTGAATTAGGAGAGCCTCTCGTCTTCTCCACTTCTGATAAGCCAATAACTAGAACAGTAATTACATTTTCTTCTCTCCTCATCAACTCCCACAAGTATTCTAGAATCCATGCAATGCTATTGTAAAATTACTTAGAGCATAATTCTCAATTTATGTACTAAAAACATGGACATTTAGTAGATGCAAATTTATTTCATAAAACCAGCATTGAACTTGGTTTACTGAGGGCTACATAGATCTACACAGATAAACCTACAATGCCTGGGAAAAAAGAAAATGAAAGATTATGCATAATTATAATTTATGATAGGAGCAAAACTATAGGTAATTAGATTTGTAAGAATATATATATTTTTATTTATATATCTCCATAATGTTCCAGAATATTCTACTGTAAAATATTTCTTAGACTAAGGCTCTACTGCACAAAATTTCCTGAGGTGTCCTGTGTGGCCACAGACAATGATATTAACTGTTGAATAATGCATAAAGTAACATGTCTTTTTTTCTCTTTATCTTTTTCTTCCTCATTCCTTCCTTTTCCTTTATTCCTTCCTTTCTTCCACCTTCTTTCTCCTTCATTTTTAAGATAGCAGGGAGCAAAGCAAACACAACTATAGTTATATAAGTGGTTTGCAACACTGCATCCCTAAACTGTCATTTAAAGCTTCAATTTCCATATCTTTGATTTCTACTTACCTAGTGTCTGTTTACTTTCTCCTATGACATAAAAATCAGAAATGTTAGAGAGATACCAGGTACAGGCATCATGGAAGGAGAGTTCCACTCCTACTCACGCAGAAATCTGGAGTAACCCAATTTCTGGGTCCTGACACTGGGG
The DNA here is from genome assembly GCA_004024765.1 of Zapus hudsonius. NCBI lineage: Eukaryota > Metazoa > Chordata > Mammalia > Rodentia > Dipodidae > Zapus > Zapus hudsonius. The sequence goes on from PVHP010018770.1 coordinate 20,027, forward strand.
TATAGTTATTAGGTGTTGCAGTCAGCCACACACCTCTGGGATGAATCTTCAAACCAGGCACAATTTGGGGGAAGAAAGTATTTATTTGGAGCTATAGATACAGGGGAAGTTCCAGAAGGCAAAAGAGGCTGTTCCCCTTTCACAGGTCTGAGCAGAGAGAAAAACACATAACCAACACCATACACACAGAACAGCAAACAGGCAGGAGCCAAAGAGAATTTCTTCTCCTTTATATAGGCTTAGAGTGGGGTCTATCCCAGACTTAATGGCTTCCTGAGTCTCTGTAATTTCCTTCCTGCATGGCCCACACAGGAAAGGATGTTTGCTTTGAGCTTCTTTACATCCTGCCTCTTGCAGAGAGGCTGCCTTCCTGCAAACATCCTCAGAGACCCACCCAAGATAATTTAAAAAGATCTAAGTTGACAACAAAACCTAACCATCACACTATGCATGGATGAAAGGACTCATTCCTGAGATATGTCAGGAAAAGATCAAGGACTCCTGCATCCACGCATATGGCACCTAGCAAAATGTTTGCTCTGTCCTCCAAAACACTCAGGCAGAATTTCAAAACAAACCCAGTGGTAGTCATTGAAAATTATTACCATTTTTGCATCTCTAATTTCCACAATCTGTATAAAATCATTGGAAAAGATATTTATGAAAAGTGTGCATCTGTGTTCCAGTAAACTACTAAATTTTATAGAAAAAATCGATAATCCAACATTAAATTTTTTACTTTTTCTATAGAATATTAAAATTAACCTTTTACTCATTCTTTTTGTCTCTGAAATGTGATTAGAAATGGAAAATCAGAAGGAAAATAGGAGTGGAAAAAAAGTGATAAGCATAGTTACAAACAAGAATCTTTAACCCACAGTTCTAAAGAAAAACATTACTTTCCCAAGCGCTCTTTCAGTTATTGTACGAAAGATGGGTGGAATGTAGGCAGTCACTAATAAATCCATTGGTTTATTTCCACTCACAGTGCACTCTTAGTCCCTATGTACACAAAACAATCGCTATCACAGCAGGTGCAGCGAAAGCAGATAGAAGGAATGGGCAGCATGTTAATAAGGAGACAGTTGAAAACCACAATCTGTCAAGCCTTGGAAAAGAAATGTGGTCATGAGCAAATTTCAACCTACAATCAGAGACAGAGCTTTTACAGATAGGTCTGAATGAAAATCAGGGCTCAGATGTATGTTATCCTTTCTCACTGTGGAAACAGGTTTTTTAGCTCCCACTATGGCATTGGAAACATAAGAATACTTTGCACTGACAACTGGCCCTTCTCCCCTCTATACCCAAAGTGTGTTCTCTCCTCCAACACAAAAGGGAAAAATATACTCAGGATCTGGAGGTTGGGATTTACCTCCAGTTTCTTCTTTCCTTTTTTCTTTCTTCTCCTTTAACCTTGGGGGGAAGACAATTTGTGCAGCTAAAAAAGAATAATGTAAGCAAGCCAAAGAAAAAGGCTGTAAGCAAATCAGATATTTAATAAAGAGAAAAAAGGCCATTTCAATGCAAATTCAATTAGGTTTGAGTCCAAAGGTTTCCCACAGGCCCCTGACACAATCCTGTGAGTTGTACTGAATGAGATGAAGATGCTGTTTTTTTAAAGAACTGGGACACATCCCCATAGTCCATGACACAGGCAGGAAAAGTGATTTAGTGGCCTAATTCCATTCTCAAAATCTGAAACTCAAGTATTGCATTGGTGCCTTCTGGGTATTGTCCTGACATTTCAGTGATGTTAAACTGTTCTATTTCACTTTCTACAAATTGATATGTATGGCTGGGAGCACAACACGTGTAAAGGTAATTTTGCTATCCAAATACATGAATGAGAAAAGCCAAACTATGGGGAAAAAAACTCATAACAGACAGCAATCAGATTTAGCTGCAAACCCCCCAAAATGGGGGAATCACAGTGTACCAAGCAACCCCTAAAACAATACTAAACGTAAGGACAATAAGTCATTCAAGAAACCTATGTTAAAGGAGCAACTTTGGAGGAATATTCTTATAATTTCCATCACTCACAAACTTCCTTTCATTCCTTGGTATGCACAGCCAACATTTCTGTCTCAGTAAAGTGTCTTATAAATACAGGCTCAGACAACCCCATTCTGTGCTTCACTACCCAAGCCACTACCACTACCTGTCATGAAATTCAGACCATCAGATTGAGTCTGTTATTTATCAGGATCTACCTATCATTTGTGCCATAGATGTGAAACAGGACAGCAGTGCTTCTTGCTGAATATCTTAATGGCTAGAGTCAAAAGGGAGGAGAGTTTGCAGACTAGCAAGAAACCGGTGGTGGAAAGCACCAGGGCCGAAGCTCTGTGAAAGGAACGCAGTGGCATGTGGATTAGTTGAGCTTTTAAGAAATTTCCACAGGGCTTCTTTAAGGAAATGAGAATGTAGAAGGATAAACACATTATTGACGGCAGAAGAGATGGCTCAGCAGTTACGTTGCTTGCCTGCAAAACCCAACACCCCGTGTTTGATTTCCCAGAACCATGTAAAGAGTTCTTTGGCAGCATTGGAGGCCATGGCCTGCCCATTCCCTCTGTATGTCTCTCTTCTCTCTATCTCTCTTTGCTTTCAAATAAATAAATAAAAATATTTTAAACATATGTATATACTAAAAAAATTCTTGAGCTAGACTTGATGTCCAAAAATGGGAATTAGGGTAAACAAAGGTATGCCTCTTCTTGTATTTTCCTGTATGTGCAGGATAAGGTTAACAGAGAGAAGTAGGATGTAGTCTTCATACTATTTCTGAGGTCTCTGGTCCAGGTAGTGTCTCCTGAGGGGTGTTTGCTACCCACGTGGTTGGCAGGCCCTTTTGGATTAACTCTTAAGTAAGGAAACAAGGGCTCGCCTTTGCTCTTTAGCCGAAAGCCTCTATTTAAATAGTAATCTTATGACCTTCTGGGCTGTTCTGAGGTCATATCTCCATCCAGGGCCACACTCCTGTCACCATAGGAGCATGAGCCAACCAGCAAGAAGCTGAACCCTCGGAAGCAGTGAGCTAAATAAATGATTGCCTCATTAGGCAGTTGATGTCAGGTCTTTTCTCACAATAAGAAAAGTAACTAGTACAAGTTCTGTGACCCTAGATGGAGTTTTTTTGTTGTTGTTGTTTAAGCAGAAGCTATGTTGGAGTACCCACTGGAATGAGAGCTGCAGAAAAGATGAGAGGCAGGTGAAGTGGAGGAAGAAGCTTACCCACAATGCATTTGTAAAAAGAGTGTTCCTCTCATCCCGTGGAGAGTTTCTGGACCAAAGAGAATCACTTCAGAGTGTTCCCAGGTTGAAGCAGGGATGCTAGACTCTCAGCCTTCTACCTATCGTGTCATGATATGCTCTTCAAAGACATTGTTAAGAATATGAAAAGCTAAGCGACAGCCTATGGAAAACATTTACATATCACATAGTCTATAAGGAGTTGTGTTCAGGAAATATGAAGTGCTCTTGGTGCCTTTAAGCAAACAAACACCCTTTTTAGTGCATTGAGAAGGGGGTGTAAATTATTTACATAGGTGCATCACTGAAAAAGATACGTTATTGGCAAGTAGTTATTAAAAGTTTTCTCCCAGCATTAGTGCAGTGAACATGTGGAGAAATGGAGCTCTCAAACACTATGGTGGGAGCACATAGTAGTACAAATCCATAGAATTTAAACATGTACATAATGTATTCTGTAGCCATTCCACTCCTTAGAGAACAGAACTTTCATGAGAAATAATATGCATACATTCATATGAAAACCAAATTACATATTCAGGAAAATTTTATCTGGAATTTAGTCAATAACTAAAATCGAATCAAATGTTCATTAATGAGTGATTAAGTAATAATTTGTGGAACATCTATAAAATGTGAAATAGTGAACAGATCTCTTTGGTCCTGGCTCATAAGGTTAGTAATATTTTCCATGCTCCTGCTATGTTGTGCTGCCTAAAACTCATGGGACCACTCAATCCTAGTTTGAAATCTCAAAAGCCAGGAACCAATGTAATCTGCTTCTCTTTATCAGTTAATTGCCTCTGGTATTTCATCATAACTAGAGAAAGCTGATTAACACAGAAAACTGATCCTAAGGAGAGGATCAGTCTTTGCCATCCCTGTACATGAAAGATGTGGGGTAGCCTTTAGAATTTGTTTATAGGAGGAGTTTGGAAGGATTTGGAAAAGCAAGTATAGGATATTGATGGTGATTTGGGTGAAGGCTGAACAGACCAGATACTGAGAGAAAGATGAACAGTAAAAGCTATTCTGATGAAAATGAGGGCTCTACTGGGAATTAGACTAGAAGCCATTTTTGTGGAACCATGGAAAAGAATTTGGCTGCATTTTACCCATGCCCTAAGATTTTGGGAGAGGTCCAAAGGAGAATTGATGGTATAATTTACTTGGCAGAGGAAATATCAGGCTCTAGTATGGGTACTACTGGCCACTTTAAGCCAAATTTACAATGAAAATCAGGAATAAGTAGAGTTAAAAGATTTGAAAACTTTGAACAGAAAAAGCTGGCCAAAAAAGGGAACATAAAAAGGTACAGTTTAGGAAGATACAATTGTTTATAACATAGGTGCCAATTAAAAAAAATCAAGAGCTTTAGATAAGCACATTAGGGAATATAGTTGTATTATAGCTCATGAATCTGCAAAGGCATCTGGCTGATCACAGCTTTTGCAGTTACTTTCACATTTCTGGAATAAAACACCTGATCAAATGCAGCTAATGGGAGGAAAGTTTTTATTTTGGCATACAGCCTGGAGAGGAAGCTCCTTGATTACAGGGGATAGCATGGCATGAGCTAAGACTAGACATCACCTTCGTGCCAACAGCAAGAAGAAACAGCAGCAGGCAAGTGAGCCAAGTTCTGGCAAGGGTAAGCTGGTTATAATGCATAATCCTGACTCCAACAACATTCATCAAGGCTCCACCTCCCAAACTGCAACCAGCTGGAGACCAAGCATTCAGAACACATGAGATTATGGGGGGGACATCTGATTCAAACCACCACAACAGGCTCAAAGGTATAAAATCCAAATGCATTACAAAGACTTTCCCAAAGCAAGGCTTGTTAAGAAAAGAGACCTATTGTACCCTGTCTGGTAATTTGACTCCCTGAGATTTGTTTCCCTTGGATCAGTCAGTAGACAGAAGTTGGTGAAGCTGAAAGTTGAGTGGACTGGTACCTTGTGTGCTGGCAGCAGATCCTAGTGACCTCCAAGCTGTTCTGGGGCTGCAGGCATGTATAATGTGGCCATGGTGGATTTCACTAAGATTTGGAAGGAGAGACAAGGGGGCCAATCATTAAGATACAGAGTCAGTGTCTCCCCAAGTAGCCCCTGACAGTCTATTATCTGAATATGAAAGAGAAGTCAAAGTTGCATAAGAGATACCAGGGAGACAGAGATGCATGCAAATTGCAATGTTCCAGGAAATCTGAAGTCAATGTGAAGAGCAAGTTCAAGAAAACAGCAAAGCCATATGGGGAAGCACCCATGCCATAGGAGAAGGTGCCCGTACCATAGGGGAAGGAGCCCATGCCATAGGGGGAGGCGCCCATGCAATGGGGGGAAGAGTCCATGCCATAGGAGCCTTCCACTACAGTACTTCTAGACACGGGGCATAGAATTTTGAGATTTAACATTTGCCCCATTGGGGCTTGATGTTTTGAATTCAGCCATCCTTTCTGCTTTCCTATTCCTCTCTTCTGAAATGAAAGTGTGCAACACTGTGCCTGTCCCAGTGTGGTGGTTTGACTTGGATGGCCCCCATAAACTCGTGTGTCTTGAATGCTTGGTCCTCAGCTGATGGCAATTTGGGAGGTAGAGCCATGCTAGAGGAGGTGTATTTTAGGGGGTAGGTTTAGTATTGGTATAGCCAGCTTCCCCTTGCCATGGTTCAGTTCACTCTCTAGCTCTTATTTTCTACTTTATGTGGCAGAGGTGATGTCCAGCCTCTGCTCAAGTAATGCTTTCCCCTACCATCATGAAGTCTCCCCTCAATACTGTACCAAAAACAAAAGCAAACAAAAAAATACACCTTTGGGCTGGACCTCAGGATCCACCTCCAATAACAATTCCTCCATCACAGGGTGGCTGGAAACCCAAATTATGAACTTAATAAAACACCTGAGTCTATGGAGAACATATGTCCACATTCAAACCACCTCAAGGTGTGAACTGGGAAGCTTTCATCAGGGAAGAAAAAATGGAAGCCATATGCATAGATGATTTCACCAAAAATAGTATGAAGTAGAAAGTAGAATCAGAACAGGGTGCAGGACAGGAGTGCTTTGTTAAAAGTCAGCTAAGAAAAAAAAAGCCAGTTAATGCAAAATAAAACAAGAACAGGAAGCAGACAAAAACCAGAAAGAAAAATGAAGAACCAGAAAGCTGAAGAAACTAATGGCTCCATGCAGCAGAAGGGCATGATTTCTTCTCCATTTCACTTATGCATTAATGTCACCCACAAATCTTTATGATGGTGCTATGAGCAGTAGACACTAGGGTCACATGATGAATGAGATAGTCTCTTGCTCTGGAGTTTATTGTCTAAATATACACAAATCAATGGGAAAAAAACAGGCACAACTGCCTCAAGTTATTTTCTCATTGTTGAGAAAAAATACTCAACTAGAAACAATTTAGGGAAGGAAAGAGCTTATTTCATCTTAGAGTTCCAGAGGGTAGAGTCCATCATGGTGGAGAAAGCATGGCAGAAGCAGGAACTGGAGTGTCATGGTTTGATCCAGGAGTCCCCCACAAACAAATGAATGTGTTCTCAGTGATCAATGCTCAGCTGATGGCAGTTCGAGAATTAAAACCTCGCTAGAGCTGTGTTGTCAGGGGCAGGCTTATGGGGATTATAAACCAGCTTCCCCTTTCCAGTATTTGGCACACCTTCCTGCCGCTGTTTGCAGTGCTGTGGCAGAGATGATGTCCACCCCTCTGCTCATGCTCGTCTTCCCTGCCAGGATGGAGTCTCCCCTTGAGTCCGTAAGCCAAATAAACCCATTCCTCCACAAGCCACTTTTGTTTGGATTCTTTCTGTGTAGCAACTAGAAAGCTGACACAACATGGAGTTACCTCATCATGGCAGAAAGAAAGTAGAGAGAGAGAAAACAGTGAGCAGGCTGGACTATAACACCTCAACACCTGCCCCCAAGGACACTCTTCCTCCAGCAAGGCTCTACCTCCTTTCCAAGCAGCACCCCCAGCTGGGAATGAAGCATTGAAACGAAACACATGATCCTGTGGAGGTCACTTTACGTTCAAACCACCAGAACTACTTGTTATAATGAAAGGAGGTCCAATTGAGTTGAGGTTTAAGATGGAAGTGCTATAGAGCCAAGAAGATTCTGGAAAGCTTCAAAATTCAGGAAAAGTTTCATAAATTCCCTCTTCTAAAAATTCTGGCATAATTACCCTAGTGTGGATCCTGAGCACTGGAATTATTGAGACTTCTAGATAATCCCTATGTACAAGCAAGGTTGACCACCACAGCATTAGTAGGTAGTTAAAGTCAGTTTAATGAGTCTCAAACTGCAAATAACAATATGAATGAGAGAAAATGGGAAAAAGTGAATAAAAATTGGTAAGCGGGCATAATGATGCATGCCATATGGATAAAGCTCAAAATGATTTTGCTGAATAAAAAAGGAAGATTACATAGTACAAAAGTCTATTTCTAAAACATTCTAGACAAACGGTAGCAGATCAGTGACTGCCTAGTGCTGAGGAACAGAGATCGTCAGTGAGGGACAGCAAGAAAGGGTTATCAAGTAGCCTGAGGAAATGGGGAGATGTTAGCTATCATCTCAATTGTAGCTATAGCTTCATTGGTATATCTTTTAGTCAAAAATTTGTCATATGGCATATTTAGGTATTATTAAGTTTATACAATCGGGTTTCGTTTTAAAAATGTGAATAAATTCATCCTGGGATACAGAATGACTCAACAGTTAAGTGCTCTTCCTGAGCAGGCATGAGGGCCCAAGGCGTCCTGCGACTACCAAGTTCAAATATCCAGAAGCCACATGAAGTGCTATTATGTTGCCTCCCATGCCTGTAACGCCAATACTGTGAAGAGCAAGATGGAAAATCACCTGGGTTGATGAACATTGAGCTCTAGCACCAGTAAGAGACTTTGTCTCAAGGAAAAACCTACAGATGAAGGATGGACAGGGATAACTGATGTTGTCCTCTGGCCCCTGCATACAAGACTACACAGCACCACAGGAGAGCACCCAGAATATAACATGTGCATACACAACACACTAACACCACCACCACCACACATACTACACATAGACAGAAAAAAGGATTCCACGGCTCCCTCTTGTCTTTAGAATACAATATAATCTCCTCTTCAATCCTATGAAACCTTTCAGGACCAGGGTGTCTCTAAATCCTTTCTCTTCCAGGTCTCAATGCTGCTCTCTCCACATTCCAGCTGGGCTACCAGTGTTTATCTACATATGCTGTGATTTTACCTTAGCTCACCTTGCAAAACCCTATCCTTTTGTCTGTGATGATCACTCCTACTCACTTTTTCTTGGATTGTTGCTAACCTTCTTTCCAAACTCAGCTCTGATGTCACCTTCTTGGAGACCTCTCTGGCTGCTCCAGGTTGACTGATTGCACTTTCTCTATAGTTTCTTGGGTATTGTGTATCACACCATGTATGCACCTTATAATCATTACTTTACCAATCTACTCATCTTCACAGTAGAGTAGAAGATCATTTAGATCAAAACCACATTTTAGGCTTAGGAAACACCAAACTTAGAACTTACTAGATGTTCCATAAACACCTATTTGAAATATCTATATACATAATGAGTAAATAAGTGAATGAGTGAACAAATGAACCAAAACCTGAATCAGAAAATATAATTTTGAGAGAATTTTGAAGCCACACCCTTATATATTCAAGTATGCCCAATCTTGTATATAAGCAAAATACACAAAAATAGATACAATGTGATTTTTGCAGGTATGTATAAAAATGTTTGTCTTTTACCACATGAATCACCACTTGTATATTTAAAACCTACTCAAATATATAGAGCAAGGTAAATACAGAGTTGGGGCAAAGAGAGACACTTAAGACTTTATACAGAGGACTAGGATCTGTGAGAGAATCCATGTTGCATCTCAGGAGCCCTGACGTTCAGCAGGGAATGAAAAAAAAAATGTACTGGAGGCTGGTGCAGCCTGTGGAGGAAGGTGGATAAAGCACCAAGTCAGCAAAACTGGTGTCAACACTTGCTTGATGGTTGCCTTAGAGAGGTGACTTATCTATCTATGTAAATCTCACTTTCCTCATATGTAAAAGTACATAGTAAGAGTTGTCATACTCATGAAATTGTTGTAAGAATGAAGGAAGTTATTTCATAAAGAACCTGGTGCACAGCGAAGATTCTGTGAACAGTAGATGTTATTAGTAAGAGGCTGTAGACCAATCTCTTCTTCTTGGCCTTTCCGTGTGCCCTCCAACTACACCAAACCTTCTGGAAGGTTGATGAGGGTTTCTACAGAGTGACAGTAAGCTTCCCAGTACCCTCAGCATTAGCCCCTGGCTTGGTGGCAGAGACCTTTATTACAGAGCTACAGTCCCATGATAAAAGGGTATACAGTGAAATTATTCTGCTGGAAGTTCAAGTTTATGTTCTAGAACTCATAAAAGACTTGTCCTGGCTAGTTGTTCTCCGCCCTGTTAAAGGCATGTTTGAACTAACTCATGGTTGGCAGATATTCAGACCATAGCTAATAAAGAAATCCTAAGAAAGTGAAGGAGAAAAACAAAAACCTTTTGACTGCTAAAGTAATTTATGAGTGTTCTTTCTCTGATAGTATCTGTTTGAAAAGTCCAAAATATTCACCTAAAGTCTACCTTGGCTTAAGATAAACTGAGCACACACTTCCTTCTTTTATTTTTTCCCTTCCTTCTTTTCTTCTCTTTTCCCATTTTTTAACTGTAATCTAGAAAATACTTCAGGGACTACAATGTACCATATGTAAATTAGAACTGATAATAATTCACCAAATTTCTGTCTGTTACCATTTACAGCCACAGGGTTTTTATATTCAGAACACTTTTTATTTCTCTTCTCTCTGGAGAACCAGAACATATTAGACTCTGGGCTGCAAAAGAATCACATGAAAATTCAACTTCATCTACAAGACTCAAATCTGAAGGAAGTTCATAAGGATATTCTCATAATACACATTCAACTCTCACCTCCTGAGACAGAATGTCTGGCAGGAAAATAATCTGTATTTTAAGTAAATTATGGAATGACACAGTGGACAGGAGTTAGTTACCATTGGGACAAGACTTTTCATATAGTTTTTATTTATTCATTTGCAAGGGGGGAGAGAGAGAGAGAGAGAGAGAGAGAGAGAGAGAGAGAGAGAGAGAGAGAGAGAGAGAGAGAGAGAGAATGAAGGCACACCAGAACCTCTAGCCACTGCAAAGGAACTCAGATGCTTGGGCCCCTTTCATGCATCTTGCCTTATGTGGGTACTGGGGAATCGAGTTCAGATCATTGGGTTTTTCAGGCAAGCACCATAACCACTGAACCATGTCTCCAGCCCAAGTTTTATGTGACTCCTTAGACTTCAAATCCTGTCCTTCAAGGATCAAGAAATTAAGATTGAGACTTTCACTCTCCCATTCTAGGCCAGTTTAGAGAACAGCCCTGTGATGGTTAGGTTTTGTTGTCAACTTGATCATTTTAATTATCTTGGTTGGGTCTCTGAGGATGTTTATAGGAAGATGGCCTCTCAGTAGGGGGCAGGATGTAAGGAAGCCCAGGAGAGATAGAAATTAACATCCCTTCCTGAGTAGGCAGGGTAGAAGGGAAATTCCAGAGACTAAGGAAGCCATTAAGTTTGGGATAGGGTTGTAAGACCTCACCCTAAGGCTATATATAAAGGGGAAGAAATTCTCTCCTTGGCCCCTCCTACATGTTTGCTATTGTGTGTGTGGTGTTAGTGATGGGTTTCTCTCTCTGCTTGGACCTGTGAAAAGGGGGCAGTCTCTTTCACCTCTATGGAACTTCTGGATCTGTAGCTTCAATAAATCCTTTCCTCCCATAACTGTGCCTGGTTTGGAGATTCATCCCAGTGGTGTGTGTCTGACTATGACAAGCACTGATCCAAGTATTGAGGCTCAACACAGGTGTGAGGATAGTAAAGAACCAGATCCCCTCTGCAGCACTGTCCTGGTGTCACAGCCTGTGTTCTGTACACAGTCAGGTCTGCTATGTGAATAGTTCAAAATGCGACAAAAGGGGGAAGAAAAAAAATAAAGAAAAAAATTGTTACCTTTGATGCAGTTCATAACCCTAACCTATCGACAGATCCAGTATGCACACTGAGGAAGGACCCCAGTGGGTAGGAGACAGAGAGCAGGGAAATGGGGACACCTTCACAAGATTTGCTCATACAATGTATATACTTATTCACAATAAAGATAGTAAATAAAAAAATTACCCTAAAAAATGTGAGAGCTGGTGGAAGCAGGCTGAACTAACTGCCTAATAAAACATTAATAAAACAGCTGGGCATGGTGGCGCACACCTTTAATCCCAGCACTTGGGAGGCAAAGGTAGGAGGATCACCATGAGTTCAAGGCCACCCTGAGACTACATAGTGAATTCCAGGTCAGCCTTGGCTAGAGTGAGACCCTACCTCGAAAAACAAACAAAAAAAATTAATAAAACATTAATTAATAAAGTTAGTTAATAAAACATTATTAAATTAATGTTTTATTTCTGTTTTCATTTTGTGTGAGTGGTGTGTATGTGTACATGCTCATACATGAGTGAGTATGCAGGTATATGCATACATATGGAAACTAACATGATATAGGATGGCTTTCTCAATCCTTTTCTACCTTATTTTTATGAGACTTAGCCTACAGTTCTTCTGTGACTATCTAGCCAGTAAGCTGCAGCAATCCCCCTGCATCTGATGCCCCAGCACTGGGACTATAGACACACTCCATCCACTACCATGCCCAGCATGTTTAAATGGGTGGAGGGGATCCAAACTCAGGTCCCTGTGCTTGTGGACCAAGACAGTACCAACTGAACCATCTCTGCAACCCCTAGCTAGATTCTTCTTTGTCTTTGGAATATGCATGCACATGTGTGCAGATGCATGCACTCTGTGCAGAAGCCAGAGAAGAATATCAGGTATCTTCTTTTTTTCTTTTTGTTCATCCACCGTTTTCCTTAAAACCAAGTCTTTCACTCAACCCAGAGGTTGATCAGAGGTGCCATTTTCATAGTTGTTTTTTTTCATGTCAGAAAGCCCCAGCAATTCTCTAGCCTCCATTACTTCTGCTGGTCTCCATGGTGTCTCCTCCACTCCCAAGGACTGGAGTTGTAGACATGCACGCTGGGGCATAGAACTCCCCGAGTCTCTGGCCATCTCAGGCTCTTAAGTCTGTGCAGCAAGCACTCTTAACCACTAAGCCATCTCTCCGGTGCCACACTGGATGATTACCTCTCCTCAGGGGAGAAGTAAGCTGAACTGCAAAGTGCACATTGCCCTGTGGAAGCTGCTTCTCCACTTAT
>PVHP010018771.1:0-32612 GCA_004024765.1 Zapus hudsonius
ATTTATAACAAACTCACTATCACATATCAATATCATAACACACAATCATTAAGTCAATTCTTGAAAGCCATGTTGAGCCATGTATAAAGAATTTCAGAAGTTACACATATTTATTGGAGGTAAGGATTTGAGAGAGAGACATGAACAGTCAGTGCCTTAAGTTTGAACACTATGTTTATGGCTATAAGATATAAAACCCAACTACTTAGGCAATTCTTGAAGTTGTATTTTAAAAGTATAAATGGAGTCAAATAACCTATGAGGCCTTTACTATGTCATGGAGGAATCCGAGGCCAAGCATTGCAAGGGAGCTCCTACATTTATATCTTAGAAGGCAAGGCCCTGGGGCCAAAATGGATCATGGATATTAGCCAAAAGTTTTTATTTTTTCTTTCCACTCAAAATAAAGGATGCAATTATTATGGAAAATGTAGAAACTAGATCATTATGTCCCTCACAATGTTCAAAGATCAGACTATGTCTCTCTATGTTAAAGTCAGCTGGCTTTGGGATGCAAATGTGAAGAATTTAAATGTTAAATTACTGAGTACATCAATACCCTGACTGCAGAGAACTTTAACAGACTAGTATGTGATGTTCCTGATCCTTTAAAGAACAATCATGGTTTCATTTTTGAAAGAAAACTTCATCTTCTTATTCTCCCTCCAATGGTATTTAAAACACCCATCTGATCAAAAGAGAAAGAAGACTGCCAATAAGAGATGATTGTGAATAGAACTTGGGAATCATTTCCAAGATTCTATCACTGCTTCTGTAATATACCTATTGATTCTTTAAATGTCTACTTCTAGAGTTCTCTTTCTCTTTCTCAGAGAATGGCACAAGTTGTGTTTCCAGGTATTCTGTACACTTTATGCCTTTAGCCTCTTAAATATCACCAACTAACATGCTTACATGGGCGCTGTCATTTCTGCTTAAAAATGCCATATGTGTATAACATATACACAGTACCTTAGAAGTCTTAGATACGTTTTAAAAACAGATTTACATTTGAAGGGAAGTGATAATTGGTGAACAGTTTGAAATTTCTGGAAAATTCTTTGGTAACTCAAATACTTATTCAAATCAACTTGAAACTGAAAACATACTTCAAAGAAATCTTTGTGATTCATTGATAGACCTGTCTCTTAGTGGATCTATTTCAGAATCCATTGAGAATTTTCCTTCTAAGATGCTGGGACATTGTTTAGAAAGTCATTTACACTAATAGATATATTTCAGCTTGCCAAAAGTCAAGAAAAAAATTGTTATCTTTTGAGACAACAATATTCCATTTATATGCTCACAGTGTGAATCTTTGCAGTAAAACAACATTCACCATTAGCATCCATCCTGGGGGCAGCAGAGAAACAGCCGTAGTAAAAAAGATTAATTATGGGATGTCATTATTTTTACAAACTTTAGGGGATATTTAGCATTGAATATAACTGGGACAAAAATTATTTTCCGTTTTAGAAACCACTGAATGAAAGTTTGTAGAGGAAAAAAACAGTTGAGTATAATACTACATAAAGATTTATGAAGAAGTTAATTTCAGCTAAGATTTGTGCATGTCCTGGAAGAATAATCAACCTAAGATTAATAAATTAATGTCAACATCTGCAGGAGGTAGAGAGAGAGAGAGAAAGAGAGAGACTTGCTGTAATATTTCTTTACCTTCCCCAAGTCTCAATACTGCTTGTTACCTTGTTCAGTGTAAGATGATCAAGATAATTATCTTTAAATAAAATTCTAAAGCCTGCTTCTGGAAATATAATTATTAATTTTTCTCTTTTGACACTTTTATATTGACATAATATTTGTACTTATTTGTAGAGTGTAGTCTTACTTCTTGGTACATATGAACAATGTGGAATGATTATCCTAGGGAATCTAGTATTTCCATCACCTCAAGTAGTGCTATGTCTATGAGCTGGAAAACTTCTAATTCTCTGCAAGTTATTGTTCAATGTACAATAAAATTAGGTAGGTTGTGATTATGCCAGTGGGCTTTAAAATATTGGGATTCTTTCTCTCATCTCACTGCATTAGTATAACAATGACTCCTCCATTTCACCTTTCTATCCCCAACACATCTATCTATTCCACTCTTTTTGAGTTAAATGACTGAGAATATGCGATATTTGTCTTTCTTTGCCTAGTTTTTACTTAATATAGTGTCATTCAGTTATGTCCATGTTGCCACAAACAACAGGGTTTTATACTTTTATGGTTGAATAACTGTATAATTATGTAATAGTACATGTAATTACATATATATATATATATATATATATATATATATATATATATATATATATATATATATCTCACATTGTTAATCCATTCATTTGTTGATAAACATCTCAGTTTATTCCACTTTTGGCTATTACGAAGAACATGGCCAAAATACATAGGTATATCTTTGCTATAAAGACTTAATTTCCTTTGAATACATACCCAATTAGTGGGATTGCTGGATACTACATACAGTAATATTTCTCTTTCTTTCTTTCTTTCTTTCTTTCTTTCTTTCTTTCTTTCTTTCTTTCTTTCTTTCTTTCTTTCTTTCTTCTTTCTTTCTTTCTTCTTTCCTTCCTTCTTTCCTTCCTTCTTTCTTTCTTTCTTTTTTCCTTCTTCCTTCCTTTTTCTTTTGAGGATTCCCATAAAGTTCTGGATCTCCTATTTTGTTCTTTTGCTTATATGCTATTTTTGGTGCCAGTATCGTTCTGTTTTGATTGCTATGACTTTGTAGAATATTTTTATCATGAACTTCAATATATGAGCATATTGCTATTTAATTGTGTTTTCATTTCTTTGTCCTCCATGTCCAAATGTTGATGGACTCAAAAGAGGGCAGGTCTGGGGACTGTGCCCCTAAAGTCCTTCCCACCCTGTAACTCTTCCATTTTTTCCACCCCCTCTTCTCCTATGTTCCTTGAGTTTTAAAGGGTGTGATAGATTATCTCATTTAGTGATGAACTCTCAACAGCTTCTTATTTTCTGCTTTGGTGAGTTTTGAGTCTCCTCAGTGTCTAGATAGGGTTCTCTGGCTAGCAGTGAGGGCGGCACTCATTCATTCTGCCACTGCCTCTGCAAGTTCCCTGAATTCTGGCAGGCACTATAGAGATAATTTATTTTGTGTTTTCTGTTCATCATTTCATTGATGCTACCCATTATTCATTACCATCTGTGAAAAGAAGGTTCTCTGACCAAAAGTAACAACAGCATTAATCAATGGTCTTATTATACAGATCCACTTAGAAGATTTGTTGATGGGCATAATCTCTGCATTTATCCAAAGAAGAGTGGAGAATGTTTTGAAGCCAAGTATGATCATGTTTCTGGCTTGGTCTGTTGCTCAGGATTGCTTTGATGATTCTTTATTCTTCCATATGAATATTATTTTTTATATTTCCATATAAATATGATTATTTTCCTTTTTTGTGAAGTCTTTATTCGTTTTCTCATCATCATTTGGTGGCTGGTCATAACATGAACTCCATTGATATTTCCCACATAGCAGAATCTTTCCCTGCAGATACTCATATTTTGGTATCGTTTATATTTTAAACTATAAAATTCTATTCTTGGGCAAAATGAATTCTTAATTATAAAAAATATTTTTGTTATGAAGGCCTTGGTCTTGAGTCAAGGAGTTAGGAACAGAAAAGAAAAAGATCATTTTTAGTTTCCAACTCAGGTTATAAGAAGACTGTACTTATTTAAATTATTTTAGCGAACAAGGTTATTTAAACTATGTGACTATTTATGACCTACAAGTATTTCTTACCTTCTCCCCAAATGCTCTAAAATATTAATGCATATTCACAATTCAAAGGTCTGCAAATACAATGGGCATATGTTTGTATATTATTTTAGCTATTAATAAAATGCTTCATGAACTTTTAGCATCTTAAACTGGGTTCTGACTCTACATAGGCGTCATGAGGGAATGCCGGTTTGCAAAAAGAATTGACAACAGCAAACGGCTCTTGAATGAGCAAGGACCAAAACTTAATTCAGTATCAAATGAGCAACAAATCTGAGATTCATCTGGCAGTGGTCACTTGTGTTCCTACCCAAGACTTCACTGCAGTCTTTCTGAATGCACTTCACATACTGCCATATCACTCAAGGCAACAAACGCTGCATGAAACACCTCCTCTCAGCTTCCAGACGAGTGCATGATTTTTTAAATTTGTAACTCACATTTTAAAACAATGCATATGTGTGTGCATGCATGCGTGCATAGCCCCTTGTGCATGCATATGGAGACCAGAGGAGAGCATCTGCTATCTTCCTCTGTTACTCATCCACTTGTTTCCTTGGGATCAGGTCTCACTGAACTGGGAGCTGCTGTCCCCTCTACCTGCACTCCTGTCACTGGCAGATTAGCAAATCCCAAGATATTCTCTGGTCTATGCTTTCGATAGGACAGTGCTTACAGTGGTAGTCTATGGCCATGTCCAGCTGTTTGCATGTATTTTGGAGAATTGAATTCAGGGCACATCAGGCCCTCTCATGTTTGCCTGTTTGTGGGGTAAGTGCTCTTCCCTGCTGAGCCATCTCCCCAGCCACAAGACTAGTGTATGTTACGAATTACAGCTTTAAAAACCATACATACAATGTTTTCTGCTCTGAGACAAATAATAGTTTAATCATGGAATACAGCTTCATTTTTTCTACCTTCATTCCTCAACGTTTTAGGTATCAAATTAGCCTATTTTTGAATTATATTGTGTTGGAACGTTTGATTTTAAAGACTGTTATTTGAGTTTTTTACTTTCTTCATCAAAACAAAAAAAACATTAAATAAATAAAATTTGGTTTAGGATTAAGACTGTAGTCCCAACAATTTCAGAAATGGCCTTAAATATACTTCAACCATTTGTACGATGTTTTTATATGAAGCAGCAATTATAAAATCAAGACATTAGTTAACTCTGAAAAATGTTGAGGATACTCTCTGTCCTACAATATCAGATATTCAGGCAAGATTTAATTCTTCATGTAAAAAATAAAGAAGCACCAACATATCATTAACACACAAAGTTGCTTTTATCTTTAGTAAGAAGTCATGTTATATGCATATCAAGCAATTGTTTTAAAATAATTTTCTGTATGATTTATCATCAGTAAATATTTGATGTGTATACTTACATCTACTGCACGTACTATGTAACTGGGATTGTGAAAATATTTATGTGGTGAAGAAGGGTCATGAATGGAACAGGTTTAGAAGCCCTGCCCTATGCCTTGCTGGTTACTGACAGTCCACTGGAGGTTAAGCTTCGCAACCTTCTGTTTAGGCTCATTCCTTCCTCAGAAATTCTCATATTGCAGATCCAGTACTGTGTCTCCCTTGGAAATCAAAATCTCTGCGTGGAGGAAGGCAACCAGAGGGACCCAGTTGGGGACTCTGCTGCTCTTTGGACCCTCACTTGGCTATGACTGACTGTGGGTCAGGGATTTACAAGAGACTGCAGCTGTGACGGCAAATGGGTTTGCTTGTAGTTTATCTAGAGGGAACCAGGGCAAATGCAAATTCCTTACAGAAGTTTTAAAGCAAGAAAATATTCATTGCGTTCCATTTTCAAGAGTTGATACAGAGGAGAATAAAACTGTGCTGAGGTCCTGATAAGAGAGGGTGTACCAGTGGGATACTGAAAACTGATGTATTATTTTGTTCCAAAACTTCCACTTGGTAAACATTAATCAAAGAGAACAAATAGTAGCTTTGAGTTTTACCAATTACTTTTCCTAAACAGATACTAAATATTTGATGGTTGGGTATAGATTGCTGTTAAATTCCAAGTGATATTTCAGTGTAGATTAACAGGAGTAAAATGCATTAAGTATAGGTAAATAAATGATTAATATTTTAAGCTAGATCTATTTGGCTACTTTTAAAGGTTGACCTCAGCCTACTTCAAAATCTCTGCCAAAAGCCAGCATTTGTATTACTCCCAGGAATAACTTTTCATCAAGTGCAGTGGTATGTGACATTAAGGTTTTGCATTTAAAATAAGATATGCTTTTAAAAACCCATAAAATGCAAATGTTTATAGTCTCTAAGCAAAAGTTGCAAGCTGTGTGAGAGTTCTTTACCAACAGTAAATTGACTAAAACATTACCTATCTAACATGCTTAATTATTTTATTAATCTGTGTTACCAGGCAGAGCGTTTTGTGTTGTATCCAATGGGGTTTTAAATGGTCGTTTTAGGATTTTCGTGCACTTTCTTCCCCCCAACAGGCTGTCTTAGGATTTTATTTCTGCTTACTTTATTATGTATTATATGATGAACTCACTTGTTGAGGGGGGCAGGGCAAGGCTAGGTTTGCAATCTAATGTCACACAGCAGCCTATTCAGGCTCCATGCAATCACTGCTCATCAAGATTAGTTGGGTTCACAAGATCCATCATGACAAGTAAAGAAAGCTGACTGCCTAGCACAAGATAAGTCATCTCTAGTACATCTTCCAGAGCCCAGGAGACAGTCCAGAAGACGAGGTGATTTAAACACGAGTGTTGCTCATGCTTCTGAAAATGTCTGTTGTTAATGGTAATCAAGTTCACTCAGTGTTCACAGGAAACTCACTGGTCTTACTCTTTCCAGGGGTGTTGTGAGAACACAGAGGCAACTGCTGAGCAGGGTATGATTCTCTTTGGCCTATCTTTCCTTGGCTTCTGGAAACTCCCTAGGGAGTGACATCCATGTTTCCGACCAGCTGTCAGCAGGAATACTATCATGATTAATCTTGATCTTCAACTTCATTGGATTTAGAAATAGCTAGGAGATGAGCCAAGCACATCTCTGGGTATGTCTATTGTGATGGATAAGTTTTGATGTCAACTTGACCTTTTAAGTAATCTTGGGTGGGTCTCTCAGGATGTTTACAGAAAGGCAGCCTCTCATTAGGGGGCAGTATGTAAAGAAGTTCAAAGCTAGAACTAAATAAACATCCTTTCCTGTGTGGGCAGTGCAGGAAGGAAATTCTAGAGACTCAGGAAGCCATTAAGTCTGGGATAGGGTTGCAAGACCCCACCCTAAGCTTATGTAAAGGAGAAGAAATTCTTTTTGCCCCTCCTGCCTGTTTGCTGTTCTGTGTTTGGTGTTGGTGATGGGATTGTCTCTCTGCTTGGACCTGTGAAAGAGGACCAGCCTCTTTCATTTTTTATGGGACTTCCCCTGGATCTGTAGCTTGCTTAAATCATTTCCACCCATAAATTGTGCCTGGATTGAAGATTCATCCCAGCGGCATGTGGCTCACTGCAACATCTATGAAGAAATAATTGCAGATCTGGTCAGGAGGACTCTGGCATAATGAGTGGTTTCATCCATTGGATTCAAAGTCTGAATAGATTACTGGAGGAGATAGAATTGTGGACAGTAAAAGCAGGTTGGAGAAAGTATGTCTCATAATACCTTTGGGGACTTGATCTTACTCTGGCTTTTTTCTGTCCCAGAACACCTGTGGGGGCTTGATCTTACCTTGGCTTTTTCTCTGTTACTGCTGACACTATTCCATGTCTGTCACAATATGGTCTACTCAGCTGTGGCCTTTTCCCCATGATGAGCTGAAATTTCTCACACCATGAGCCATAATAAACAAGCCTATTCACTAAGTTGTTTTCCCAGGTATTTTGGTCACAGCTAAGGAAAGCTGACTAACACAACTATGGCAAACCTCCCAAATGGCTGTTTTATTTTCCTTTAAATGAATCAAGGGATAATAAGCAAAAAACTTGTTCCCCTGAGCAAGAAGCCATTGAGTTCTTGTGTGACAATGAGTGTATCTGGAGCAATGTGCTGCTCATGCCTCACTTCTGTTTGTCCACTGACCAGTGAGTTAATTGTGCCAACACTGCTAAGCAGAAATGAACCTAGTCCATTCGTGAGGTCCTCACAAACACTGCCAGCTGGAATGCAGGATGGAGAGGTGCTCCTAATCCCTCAGCATTGCTGGGTCCGAGCAACAAACCACACTCTGTGATCAGCCCAATGTGATGGGGAGAAATGCCGATAAGAACACAGATGAGATAAGAAGAGCCTGATACCAATCTGATACCTATGTGGTATTGATTAACAATACACAACACAATGCTGGTGTTGGAGACACTTCTGATCTATGTAGGAAGGTGCTCCTAGCTCTTCCATCACAAAAAAAAATGTTCATAAGAAGTCTTAGACTCATACCCAAGGGAGTCACCAAAGGGACAAAGGAATAGATGTATTTCTTTGTTTGAATTTACTATAGTTTGGATGTAAAATGTCCCACACAGGCACATGTACTTGAATGTGCCGTCTCCAATTGGTGATATTGTTTTGGGAAGCGGTGGAACCTTTGAGAGGTGGAGCCATGCTGGAGAAAGTGGGTTTATAGAAGGTGGATCTTGAGGTTTAGAGAGAAGCCCTGCTTTTTGTCTATTCTGCTTCTTGTTTTGGTGGAACTGAGAATCTCAGTGGAATATCCTGTCACGGGGAGCCACCACAACTATGCCTTTGCCAAGATGATGGACTGTTTCCTCTCAAACCATGAGACAAAGTGAACCTTCCCTTCTTAAGTTGCTTCTTGTCAGGTATTTGGTTACAGAGATAAGAAAAACAATACTCTAGTTATTGTCTACCTATTTCTTTGAAATTGAAATTTTCTCTCCAAAAGTGAGGAGGGAGGCACATTAAACTCTGGAAGCTTAGGGAACTTATAAGGTCCAGTATAGGAATCAAACTTAGAAAGTTCAGAAAGTTGTAATATTCACAAGGCTCCCCTGACAGGTTATAAAAGCAACAATTATTTGGATAGAATATCCATGTTATCAATCCTGTTCTCTGCTTCCAAATGACTTCCGCTTTCATTTCTCTACTGTTTCCTTTTTGTTCATTTAAATCATTACATAAAATGGTAACACTGTACATTTTATTTCCTATAGGCCAACATATGACATGAGAGGTAGTGGAGCACTGTGTCTCTTCACTTGGGAGGTATGAGGTTAACTATTTTATACATAAATTGTTCCATCTCCACTTTTATGATAGGACTAAATATAAATTTATTTTTCACATAATGGTCTGAAATTTTCCAACATGAATAAAAGTAATGGTCTATGAAGTAGTTTAAAAAGCCATTCCGGAGGTTGTTTTGATTAGGTGTCTGTATTTGACTAAGATATATGATTTTATTAATAAGTTTCATAGCCTTTCGAGACTCTTCCCCTCAAAAGAAAGGGGAAAAAAACTAGTAAATTAAAGGTACATGCTAGCACGTTAAAGAATGTTCCAATGGCAGGACACAAATTATTTTATTACCACACCAACTGAGCCAAGGATATTTCACGATTCATGAACAAATTTCCCATTACTATAGAGTCATGCTTTTATTGACTGTTATAAAATCACCATTTGTATCTTTTTTATCCTGCTGTGTTTCTATTTTATTGGAAAAGGCCTGTAACAGGTAGAACATCAGCTCAGATTACCAAGAAATCTATAATATAGTTTCCTGCTACTATCTTTGGTACAGATTGAAAGAATACATTATGATCCCACTGAGTCTCTGATAAAAACTGTGATTCACAGGCCCTTATGATTTATCCCTAACTGTTAGACATCTGGTCTTTCTCTGCTCTATTAAATTATTGGAGCCTTTTACTAGTATTGATTAGTTGTGTTGGGCATAATTAAGGCATCTGGGTCATGAAATTTAAGTACAAACTTTGTGCATGTTGATAAAAGCAAAGGAGGAATGTGTTGCAGTGAACAGGAATACCAGCACTGTGGCTGAAATGGATTGCTCTTGTCTTTGACCCTAGCACAGAGTGAGTGCCTGGGCTTAGAATGAAAACAAGGAAATGAGAAGGACCATAAACCCAAAGGAGCAAGGATTCAGTTTTATGGTTACATTTCAAAAACAAGCAAACAACAAAAACTGATTGCTAAGTGATCAGTTTCAAAACTTTCTAAATGTAAATGTGAGTTAAATGTTTAAACATCCAAGTATCGAGAGAGTTTGGCTATTAGCATATCATTTATTAATCTTGAGGGCTACCAGTATGGCAATGTCTATGCATGAGCCTATGTATGGGCCACAGTATAATATATGATAAAAGCAACTTAAAGAAGGAAGAGCTTATTTTTGGTTCACAGTTTGAGGGAACAGCCCATCATGGTGTGGAAGGCATGGCAGCAGGTGCTAGAGGCAGCTGGTCACATTGTATCCACTGTCAGGAAACAGGGAGGGATCTTGGTGCTCCACCAACTTTCTCCTTTTGACTCATCCCAGGGCACAAGCCCATAAAATAGTATTGCCCAGAGCCAACATGGATCTTCCATGCTCAGTGAAGCCTTTCTGTAAACCTGCATAGACACATCCAGAGGACTACTTATGAAATCAGTTGGACACAGCTGTTTGTTCTTCCACATGGCTTCAGTCCTCATGTTTGAATATACTTTTTCAAGAAAATATTTATTCAAGCAGAGAGAGAGAGAGAGAGAGAGAGAGAGAGAGAGAGAGAGAGAGAGAGAGAGAGAGAGAGAGAGATATGTGCATGCCAGGGCCTCTAGCCATTGTAAAGCCATTTAGTGCATCTGGCTTACGTGGGTACTTAGGAATTGAACTGGGGTTCTTAGGATCTGGAGAAGACTGCCTTAACAGCTGAGACATCTCTCCAGCCCTGAGTATACTTTTTCTAACTAACGAGGAATGACAATTATTTTAACTAGAGAGATCATGTCAGAATTCTATCATGTAAAAAGAAAGAAAGAAAAAGAAAAGAAATACAGGATGCATGGCAGAAGTAGTCACTCCTCACCCCAAACAAGGACACCCCTAAAGTTTCAGTATTTTATGGGTACATGTCATATTTCCTGATCGTGTTTGCTTATAGATGTAAGGGTATATGAGTGTTAAATATTACTACTTCTGGCAGCTTTGTGTAGCTATTTGTGCTTCCCAGAGCGTTTTCAGATGCATTCCCTCAAGCTCTCCTTATAACAACCATATAAGGCAAATGAGTTACTCTACTCCCATTTTACAGCAAAGGAAATTGACAGTAACAACATTAATTCCAAGCCACTTACTCTTCCCTCTAAAAGAGTTTGGCAGTGCTTCAGCTGTTTGGTTTCATAGAACAATTTTATGGCGATTTATACTATTTGAACATGCAATATTATTTGACATATGAAAGGAATATGATCTCAGCTTTTTCTTCTAATTATAAATGTAGTAAACAATCAATACTAAAAAAAGATGTTTTGTGTAAGAATGGAAAATAACTTTTAATCAAGGACAAAGTTTCAGCAAAATTGGAAGAAAACAGGAGTGAGAAAGGAGTGCTGGTTATAACTCGCTCCATGTGTGAGTGTATGGTCAGAAACTAGGCTGCTAGAAGTTCTGCATATATATCGAGACAAAGATAGTTTCCCCTAGTTACTGCAAACACAGAGTCCATTTGCTCTCCTCCATGGATTTGATGGACTACTTTAACTATCAATGTCTTGTTTTATACATGGCTTTATTCTTTAAAATGATCCATGAAGTTTTGAAAATGTTATTTTCCCATTGACTTAATGACTTAATAAAGCTGATGTTTTATTTTTGTTTCTGAAAGCTCCTCCGTTGGCCATGGCTCATAGAATTTGAACTTTATATCTGCTTCCTTTCATCAAGGTTCAATACCAATCTTCAAGAAAACACTTAAAAACACGGAAGAGCTCTTTATTAAGTCACTCAGTGATGCAGATTTTGTACAGTGGAAATGAAACCCCCTTTTCATATAAACTATTTGTGGTAGTTTGAATAATGTCCCCCAATAGATTCAAAAGTTTATTATAATTGTAAATTGTCTCCAGCCAGTTCTGTCACCTTGGCCAGATCCTAGGGTTCAGCCTAAGGTGTTTCTGGGTGGGTCTGGAATTCTAGCTATACATATGCAAAACAAAGCTGGATCCCCAGGGCTGGCAGTTCTGCATTTTGTGAATTATAGTGTTATAATGTGCTTGCTTGCTTGAGGTGCTGGTGGTGGGTTTTCTCTCTCTGCTTGGATCTGTGAAAGGGGGACAGCCTTTTTTCCTTAAATTCCCCTGGATCTGTTAGTTTCAATAAATACTTTCCTCCCCAAAATTGTGCCTGGTTTGGAGATTCATCCCAGCGACATGTGGCTGACTATGACACTATTTCTAGTAAATTTGATTTTAATTTAAAAAAAACACAGAATTTCTTCAATGTATATGTCTGTTTGAGGTGGGGATGAGTAGACAGAGAGTTCCTTGTAGATATGTCAACATAATTATTTGTCAATTAAAATGTAAGCTTGTGGATGCCGCAGGAAGCATTTAAACATCTCCCCCCTTAATGTTGTGTAGATGTTATTTTTCCCATGATTAAAAGATATCCCTTGTAAGGAATTCATCAAAATGCCCTGTCTTTCTTAGCACTGAAATGATTGTAATTCTCTCAACATGTCAAGGGGACATATATAACCTTCTTTTATTGTGTCAGCCCATGGGCACCCTTGATCTCAATGGGTGTGAATCTCATTTAATTGCCGAGCTGCAGAAAGATGCAAGGTAAAGCTTGCGATTTTTTTCCTCTAGTTCACACTGTGTTTTCCTCTTGAAGCTGAACATGTCTAACCAGCAGAACTCTCTAATTCTGTTGGCCTCTCTCTAATTAGTTGTAAGTCAGCTACCACCCTGCCTTATATTCCCGTTCAATGTAAATAATTGTACTGTGTTTTTCACTTTACTTTTCCAGACCAAAAAATTCTTTTACCAAGGATAATAACAACAACAAAGTAAACATAGACAAATAGTAGCATAAAAGTTAAAGAAAGGTGAACTGCAGAAAGCTGTCCTAAAGGCTATTCTTAAGAGAAATTTCATACTTCACAATGGCCAAAGATGTTGGTTATTCTGAGATTTACATTTTCAGTCCTATCTACACGTAGCCGACCAGAAGGTCTTAGTAAGGATCCTGTTGCTCTCAAAGCATTTATATCCATATTTTTTGAGTATTTTGCTGTCTCAGTTTATTCACAATGACTAATCTTGTCCTTGATTAAGTTGTATAAGAATTCTGACTCACTAGGTCTTAGGGATAGTCAAAACTATGGAAGTAGAATTGTATGTATTCTGGAATTTGAAGCTATCTTAAAACAGTTCAACTGGCTAATGTTTATATCACAATCACTCAAGGGTGATTTAGGGTCATCCGCAGGTCTCAGAATGGATACCATCACTTTGGTGGAATGCAGGGGTTTGATAGAGTGGAGTGGCTGGATTTTTAGACAGCAGGTACCTTTGGTGAGTTTCATCTATTGTTCACATTTTAACCTCTAGATAGGCATCCATAGTTTTACTATCTGTATGGTGACACTACAAGGTCTGGGAATATAGCAATGAATGAAGTAGAGTCACTGAGACTCAAGGGTCACATAGTCTAGTGTTGAGAACAGACAATAGGTTTATGTTGGATGGAGTGTCAGGAAGTGTTCCTTGTCAAGCACGTGAGAAGAGCCTTCTGAAGAAAGACTATTAAGATTGAGGCAATAATTTAGGGAATGTTTCAGAAGCCAAAGCATCTTGAATAGCAGGCAAGATGGGTTTTCAGTGGAAACAAACTCACTGTGTTGAATAACAGAAAGGCAGTGTGGCAATTATGTTGTAAGGGATGTGAAATGGATTGTGCAAGGGGAGGGCCAGGGTTCAGAGGCCAAATATATTTTATTAAGAGTTGGAATTTCCCTAAGAATAATAGGAAACAGATGATCAAAACATTTAGGAAGATTACTTTCTGGAAGAAAAGCAACAAGAAAGGGAAAACATTATTCATGTGACAGAGGCACTCCTGTGCTTGCTTGCTTTTGGGTACAACAGAGAATGGGGGCGGGGAGAAATGCAGGAGGGCTCGATATGAATGGGAAGCAAAAAAAAAAAAAAGGTTAACTTGTAGACCCGGGAGTCCAAGAGAACTTGTGGATAGACTTGAAAATGGAGAACCCTAAGCTGCACCTCAGCTCTGTGGAACTCAAGATGTTCATTTAATTTTCCAGATTTTAAGTAAGATTTGGGTCTGTGACCATGGGGTTCAGAGTAGGGGACCATATGGCACAGATAAGGGGATTGTGTTTAAAATCTTGGGACTGGATGAGCTCATGGAGAGCACAATCATGTTATTTCATTTTTTTTCTGATGGTTATACCATTATAATCCAGTAGTAATGTTTTGGTTTTATGCTATTTGTTTTGCTATAGAAAAAACAAAATGCGAGTGGTATTACATTAGAAGCACACAAAAACGTCCATTGCTTTCTCCTGATTCCATTAGTGCGCTTTAGCATTTCTTGTGAAGTTTTTGCATCCCGGCAAAGCTTCCGAAGGAACCCCTACTGCTGCTGAGACAAAATCTGACATTTTCAATTCATTCCAAGAGAGCAACAAAAATGATAAAACAATCAGATTTTAAGCTCACCAGGTCTTGGGTACCTAGTGCAATTGATTTTCAACCAAACAATTTGTTCCTTAATCACGTTGTCAGATCAAAAACATAGCTCAGTTATATTTGGTTATGCTTATAAGATGCTGCCATTCATGGGACATATACTTGAATATATACTTCTTAAATAAGCAATACCGAATGATTGACCTATTAGCTGTTTCCCCTGTAATTGTGCTTACTTAGAAATATAAAATCCTAGTCTTTGGTAATTGTTGCATAGAGATTAATTATCCTCAAATGATGCAGTCTCTTATTAAGAATCTATGCCTTTACCCTTACCTTGTGATTATAATGGCTTTGCTAAGGTGAAAGCCTACATGCTGATTTTAATGTGAAAAATCCATTTTCCTCTGTCTATTTTCAATTGCATGCCTTATGCCTTAGAAAAGATTGTTTTAACATTTCTTTTTTTTCTTTTTCTTTTTCCTTTATTTTTCGTATTTAGATACATTGAATGGGCCAATAATGAGTCCGTATCCTCATTTCCCTAATTTCCCTCTTCCATATCCCCAGTTGGCTGGATATCCTCCTCTGTGGGCAGTCTGGATCAGTCCATGGGATAGGGGGTTATGGATAGCTTAGGAGTCAACTTGGTTCCTCCCCCCTTGTTACTGAGGGGATCAATGTCTCTGGGAGTTCTCCTCCACCATAGCTCTAACAGTCTTTCCGCCTCCTCTTCCACTCAGTTCCCTGAGTCATGGTGGGTGAGTACTAAGCAATCTTTGGATAGTCAAGGAGGTCTTTGATCTCAGCTGAACCAGGAAACTCCTGATTTCAAGCCAGCTTGGACCCTGCCTCCTGCCTTAAAAATAAAGGGGTGATGACTGGAGTCATGGCTCAGTGGGGAAAAATTGAGGCCCAAGCACTCATTTGGGTCTCTAGCAGCCATGTAGAAGCCGGGTGTGGTAGTGCAGATCTGTAATCCCAGTGCAGAGAGGCAGCGGCAAGGGGCTCACGGGGCTTGCTGACTAGCTGTGTTAACAGAATCTGCACTGTAGGTTCAGTGAGACCCTGTCTCATGAGATAACCATTGAGGAGGACACTGACCTCTATACAGTGCACACGTCTGCAAATGCAATCTCACACATAAACACATATGAATATACATATACACTTGAGCACCGCACACATACAGAGACTAAGGATGGAAAAGAAAGGAAGAAAGAAAGAAAGAAGGAAAGAAAGAAAATGGAAGGGAGGGGAGGTGATACAAGGGAAGGCAAGGCAAAGCCAGGAAGAAACACATTCCTTTAAGTTTTGCCAAGTGGCTTTTGAAACTCTGAGTTTTCAAGAAATTTTTTGGGGAATCGTCTTTCTGCATTCATGGAACCCTGCATGAAACTATGCAGGAAGGAAATAGACAAAATAGGGAAAGGATGGAAAAAAGGAAGCTGAAGGGAATCCAAAAATCTCTAATGCTCCATTTTAAAAATTTATCACAATTACTGCTATTTCTGTTTTATTTTAAAAAATATTTTTATTTACTCACTTGCAAGCAGACACACACACAGAGACACAGAGAGAAGAGAGACAGAGGGAGAGAGAACGGGTGCTCCTGGGGCTCTTGCCACTGCAAACCAACTCCAGGCGCATGCACCAATTTGCGCATCTGGCTTTATGTGGGTACTAGGGAATTGATCCCAGGTCACTAGCTTTGCATGCCAGGGCTTTAACTACTGAGCAATCTGTTTTGAAGAGTTTGAGCCTTTATCTTTCCATTTTCTTGTTAAATAATGACCAGAAATACCAAATGGACATATTTTTACTTTCCCTTAGATATGAAATAGCTTGGACAATTAGCATTATTTAAAAAAATTGAACCTGTCAGAGACTTTTGCCTGCCTGCTCATGAACACTCCCATTATACTGGTTGAGCAGTTACTTCCCCAGTCCCTAACTTCATGGCTCAGTTTTCATCTGTAAAACACTGGAAAATTGCTAGCTTCAGAACTGGGAACACTTGTTTAAAAATCAGGGTTAGGGGAGAAAAGGTAGAGAACAAAAACAATAAAAACACCATCATGAAATGAAAGGTTGCTAAGAAATTAGGAAGGTGTTTGCAAAAAGGTAAAAGGAGACTGGAGAATTCTTTTCATAGGAATCCCCACACTCTGGGCTTACATTCCTTCAGAATGTTAATTACAGTCTTTACCTTGGCATTTTGCTCTCATATCAGGGAAGCAATTACTGGTCTAATTCAAATTCATAGCGGCCATTAACAATGAACAAACAGATACATTATTTTAATTCCATTTGCTGCTTCCTTTCTGCTGATGTATTGACCCATGAAGCCTTGACTGGATGTCCTGTAATTGGCATTTGGCAAAGGTTGTTATCATCATCATCCTTCCCATAGAAGAGTATTTATGAAGCACATATTGCACACACAGCACCTAGCAAGGGCGGGCAGCCTAAAGACCACAAGCCAGAAATAGCCTTTGCCTTCACAGTTTTTGTAATGATGGCTTCATTTTATTTTCAGATAAAAATGTAGCCTCCATATATGTGTATGTGTATTTGGAAGAGTAATGGTGAATAATAATAGGTTGATAGGGTATTATTTCTCAGTTTAAATATCATTTTCAGTGTACAGTCTATTTCTTTAATCTCTGTCTATCTATTTATCTGTCTATCTATTATCTATCTATCTATCTATCTATCATCTATCTATCTATTCTTGGCTTAGTAATGTCTTTACTTATGTGTATCTGTGCATCTGTGTATGTGTGATCATATATGTGTGGGTGCATTGTGTGGGGGAGGGGAGAGGGTGTGTACCTGCACATGTGGATGGACATGTGTGTGGTATGGAAGCCAGAAGCTGACATTGGGTGTTTTCCTCAATCTCTCTTCCACCTTATTTTCTGAGACAGGATCTCTCACTGAACTTGGGACTGTGATTTAGGTAGAGGAGCTAAGCAGCATGGCTTGGGAATCCTCCTACCCCTACCTTGCCAGCTCCAGATTACAGGACACATCGAGCTTTTAGTATTTTCATGTGGCTGCAGGGGAACTAATCTCATGTCCTCATGCTTTACCTACTGAGCCATCTCCTCAGCCCAAAGTCATACTTCTCACATTTGCCACCAAGGCAAGATCCCATAATGAAATCATAAAAAGTGAAGAAGACAAGAGAAATAACTCCAAAATGGAATCATTTCTAAAGTTTTCCTACTACAAAGCCCTTACAGTACTAGTCTCTAATGAGTTTCACACATTGATAGGATTTTTTTTTGGTTAGGTCTTAATTTAGAGGTGTTTTATACCAAGTCATTTGTTTGCTTCTACTTCTTCAGCCTTACTTAGCATCCTTGTCTTGTGTCCCAAGACACCAACCATACATTAATTAGCTTGACGAGCAACAGTCTCCATGCCTCCCAGCACTCAGATGCTCTCCTGAGCCACAGTCAGACCATTTAGCTTCTTGGGTCTCAATTTCTCTATTCACAAAGCAAGATGGTGGGATTCTTGAGTGATTAATGGTGCTGGGATTTTATTGATATAGTTATTCAAGACGCATGTTCATGTCAGTATCTAAACGTGATCCCATGTTTCTTATCTTATGGACTGGGCTAGTGATATGAAATCTACAAAAGAAAAACTTCTTCATCCTAATGTTCCTTTGTTAATGTCTTTTGACTTTGCACCCTGCCTCAAATACTCGGTGTTTTTTAATGGGAACTTCACAAATCAGTTCCCCATACCTCCATTAACATGGAGAGACCAGCAGCCACTAATGGTGAAAGCATTACACTTCCATCACACCACACATTAATAATAAATACCAGAGACAGTATCTACGGCAGCAAATGTTAAGACATACCAATTCCCTTTTGTGATCTGAGGAGGTTTGAGTTCCCAAAGAATTAGGCCATGTTCCCAAAGGGCACTTGAAAAATTCAACATGGACATAGATATCTATAGAATGTCCCCTACATTTTTAAAGTTGTGAGGGTTAACCAAGTTTAACACACTCATTGCTGAGAAAGAGAAATTGGCTTGCGATTATTAACACAAGCAGACTAAAAACACGGATAAACAATGACTTGTCTTTTGTGACAAACAAACTTGTTTTTACTGCAGCATGTTTAGGTGACATTGATAAGCAGTTTATGAATTTGACAATTTGTGTTAAATTCTCTTAGGTAGTGAAGAGTTTTAATATGTGGTTTATCATTTGGTAGCTTTTCTTACGTATCTAGTCAGTGCAAATGTCATGGGTCTCTCTTTCCCCTCTGAATCCTTGGTCTCATTCCTCCTCCTTTCTTCCTTTCCACCATTAGCACTATGGTATTTTTAATGTGTTCAGAAAGAGTATATTTATTCAAAAAATAAGAATGGAAATGTGAAAAGTAATAAACATCTTAGAAATTCAGAAAGCAATTGCTGAAATAAAAATTCAGGGTGCAAGTTAGAAGCTAACACTGTGACTTTTATATGCTACTCTTACTTAGTTCTTGGGAAAAGCCTTTACATGGTGAGGTCCTGTGAGGTGCAGTGAGATACTGTGAGGTCCTGTGAGGTGCTGTGAGATCCTGTGAGGTGCAGTGAGGTCCTGTGAGGTGCTGTGAGGTCCTGTAAGGTGCAGTGAGGTGCTCTGAGGTCCCAGCTGGCCGAACCTTTCTATTTCTCCTTCCCTTGCCCGCTGCCATCGATGGGTGTGCTGAAGGTCTCTGGAAAGTGTGAGTGGCGGATGCTGATGCTTACTGTTAGAACTGGAAGCAGATTTGATCCAGGAGCAGTGGTATGAGAGACAGTGAGCATAATGTAAACCTGACCTTGACCATTAACATGGTCAGTCATTTATTCAGCTCCGCACTCATAAAACAAATTTTCTGGGTGTCTACTTTGTGCCAAATATAGTGCTAGGTGCTAAGGATGAAGATGAATGGGCAAGCATGGTTCCAGCCAGCAAACATGGTTTATTGGTAGTACTGGAAAAGTCTATGTGGAAGGGACTCCAGTTCAGGCTTGTCTTCCCCCCCCCCCCCAAAAAAAAAAATCTCACATGCTCTAAAATTTAAGAAGTGAGGCTGAAATGGCAAATGGATAGGACTGGTCCAGGATGAACATATAACCAGTCTAATAGGCAGATCGATCATTGAAAACATTTCAGTGTGACCTGAATGTAGAATATAACATAAGTGAGTGATGACAGATAAAACAGAGGGGAACAATCCAACTGGTCATTTGGTGCACTGGTAAGAGAAGGACCACCATGAAAACTTATGCATTCTTATGGGCAATATCATCTAAAAATTTATAGGAATAACTGGTATATGAGAACACCTATGGAGGGATGGTTCCCACATGCTGTAGGTAGTCTGATACATTATATGTAAAATGGGACATATGTTCTTCCAGTTTTATAAGAACGTTGGAAAAATGGCTCTACCCTTACTTCAGGAGATGGAGGAAGGGAGGGAGGGAGGGAGACAGAGAGAGAGAGATACAGAGACAGAGACACAGAGAGAGACAGAGAGAGACACACACAGAGAGAACATGAATCTAAGAGCCTCTGGGGGGGACACATGAACACCATTTTATCCCATTTTTCTGATCCTCTAAGTGCTAATTTACAAAGTGGGAAATTAGTTTTAGGCTCCGTTTAAGATTTTCTTTGTGCATAATTTTAGGTGAAGTTTCTTCACCATTCCCTTCCACTAACTGCTTCCTCTCCTTGAAGTTCAAACACAACCTATCATTCCACAATAGGACATTCAATGTTTTAAAAACAGTGCCTCAGCATGCTAGCCTATTGATAAGGAATTCTGACCCTGGGCTTTTCTAGCTACATATACACAAGAAAGCAGACTTCTGATTCACGAGAGAAAGGAGAAAAAAATAGGACTCTGTGATGGTTAAGTTTTGTTGTCAACTTGACCTTTCAAGTAATCTTGGGTGGGTCTCTGATGATGTTCACAGGAAGGCAGCATCTCAGTAGGGGGCAGGATGTAAGAAAGCTCAATGGAGGTAGAAGTAAGCATCCTTTCCTGTGTGGGCCATGCAGGAAGGAAATTCCAGAGACGCAGGAAGCCATTAAGTCTGGGATAGGGTTGTGGGACCCCACCCTAAGACTGTATAAAGGGGAAGAAATTCTCTCCTGGCCTCCCTGCTTGTTGGCTGCTGGTGCTTGTTCATGACTTGCATTTGCATCCTGCTCTCCTACCCTTCCTGGACATCAGAACCCAGTTTCCTCAGCCTCACATTGTGGACTTGAAGAGCAGCTGCTCCCAAGGGAGCCATCAGGCCTTCTGGGCTGGATTGGGACTGTTGAGGCCTCCAGCCACGTGGACTGAACAGCTACTGGTTTCTTCACCTGCAGACTGCTATTGTTGGACTGTTGTAAGCTACCCCAATAAATTCCCTTTTACTACAATCCATTCTGTCAACTCTGTTTCCTCTAGAGAACCCTGACTAATACATCTGCACAGGGTGAGCATCTAATACATGTATTATGTGACCTCGGAAGAGACCTGGGTTGGATGGGTAGGAGAGGAGAGGGAGGACCAATACTCTTCTGTAAGGTTTGATGTGTCCTTCT
Source organism: Zapus hudsonius (assembly GCA_004024765.1). NCBI lineage: Eukaryota > Metazoa > Chordata > Mammalia > Rodentia > Dipodidae > Zapus > Zapus hudsonius. Next base: position 21,045 of record PVHP010018771.1, read on the forward strand.
TGGATCTGGAGGTGGGGTGGGTGGGCATGCCCAGGGGAATGCTGACCTTCTCTTGCTGTGAGATGCTATGGTTATAATTAAAGCTTCTATTTCTTTGGTCAGGAGCTTGTACTGAGTTGCAATAAACATGATGCATGTGTGGACAGACAGTGAGATGGGAGAGATAGCAGCAGGTTGCTAGGGAAGTTACTAAGCTCAACTGTCCAGCTAAAGGTCCAGGGGAGCATGCACTCAATGGTAGATGAGGCAACAGGCCATGGGGCCCATCCCTAGCACCACATAAAGAAAAAGAATAAAAGGGGTGTTTGTGTGCTTGAGACAGTCCATCACTAGCCCAGGTTGGAATCGAACTCCCAAGGATCCTCCTCCCTCAGCCTCCTGAGTACTAGGAGGTGAAAGCCATTAGGCCCAGCTTAAAACCAGTTTAAAGGAGCCATGCAGAAATTCACGACTATTTCATTGCCATGGGTGCTGATCACCAGCCTTTTAATTTTACAGTTAGAGATGAAGTACTCCTTGATGTATGTTTGATTATTAATTATTATATTATTGTTCATTATTTCCGAAAAGTAATAACATGTTTAATAAAAATCTAAGCTACAATAATGAAAATCATTTAGATGATTTCAAGCATTTCAACCTCCTGAGGACTTCAATTTGATTTCTAAAATACAGTAGGAACTTCCTAATTCAGACTAATGACAGAGAGATCCATTGTGAATTACCAAATTTTTCAGATGAGTGGGTATGCAAACAGACAGGAGGAAAAAAGGAACAGGGAAAGTAAATTGCACAATACGCTTTCTCCATTTATTTTGACAATGGTGGTTCAAATTTACCAGTCTATGATAAAACTTGCCTATACATCAGGAAATGTATTATTGCTTGTTTTGTGAAGATAATGAAGTCTTGGTAATCAGAAATCTCACTCTAGGACTCACACATTAAATCTCTGCTCAGAGATGGCATTGGGAACGGCAGGGGTTTCAAATAATTATGTGGCTTACAGAATACTGAAGCGAGCATGATGGAATGTCTACTGTAAACGCAAAGTGAGAGGCAGATGTAAATGGATATTTTAATCATCTCATAGCTATCATTTAGCATTACTGTAATTTTGTTTCTTTGCAATCATAGATCTCTCCAGGTAGAAGATATCTCATGTATGTCCTCTTACTCAACCTCCTAGTCTACTAGCTACTATACTGCCTAATATTGCATACGTCTCCCTTCTAGAAAAATGGAGGCCCAACTCACAGGCAATTCCCACTTACCTGACAAAGGTATACACACACAGATGTACTGAACGGCATTAAAGCCTAGGAGTAATACTGGGATTCAGAACCTTGTGCTTCTAAATTTTTCCTAGTGATCATTTTATATTATCTTTTCATTGCCTGCCTTCTATTAATGTTAATGAGTGGTCTCCAGCCCTAGGTTGTATAATAGAACCACCTAGGGAGCTATTTCAAAACATGTCCCATCTTGGAGACATCCCACTTTAGTTGATGATTGACAGCTAGTGGGAGACCATGGAGAGTTTGGAGGAAGGCTGCTTATACTAGGAGAGGGCCAGAGGGAAAATGTTTTGATTTAAAGAGAAGCGTGGGCTAAGATTATAACTCGGTGATCCAATGCTTGTCTAGCGTGTGAGGCTCTAGGTTCCACTCCTAAGACCATAAATATGAAAACAAAACAAACAAAAAAGAACAATGAACAGTTTTTAGACAGGTCTCCTGTATTCCATTCCAGACTAACCTTGAACTCTGTGCAGCTGACAATAACATTACCTCTTTTCAATTTTTAAAAAATTTATTTGTATTCATAAGAAGAGAGAGAGGGAGAGAGGGAGAGAGAGGAGAGAGAGAGAGAGAGAGAGAGAGAGAGAGAGAGAGAGAGAGAGAGAGAGAGAGAGAGAGGCACTCCAAGGCCTCTGCCATTGCAAATGAACTCCAGACACATGTGCCCCTTTGTGTATCTGGCTTTACATGGATACTGGGAAATCAAACCCAGGCCATTAGGCTTTGCAAGCAAGCACCTTTAACCACTGAACAATCTCTCCAGCCCATTAGTTACCTCTTAATCATCTTGCCTTTAGTTCCCAAGGGCCAGGATTACAGGTGTGGACCATCATGCCTGGCTCATGATTTGCCGAGGATTGAACCCAGGGCCTTGTGAAAGCTAGGCAAACACCTTATCAACTATGCTACATTCTCAACCCTAAGAACACCTGAGTTCTAGTGAAATTCTGTTGGTCACTAAAAATGAGTCTGGATTCCTCTTTAAAGGAAGACCAATTATTAAAATTGCTTATTTGTGGAAGTAAGTGCTGAAGAAATGTCCAAAGCTTTGTTAAGATGTCCAAAACATTCACACAACTACAGTGGTTGGTTTGGATTGATGGGGAGAATGAAGCCAGATTAAACAGCATGGCTCATAGGCGAAGGCAGATAAAGGAACAGAGCAGCAAAAGGGAAATTTTCTGGTAGGAAATAAAAAGTTCTTCTCTCTAAAGTTTTTAGTTTGTTAAAGTTTTAGAGTGTTTGAAAATTTTGCAAATCATTCACATTGTGGCTATTTCTTCTTCCCCTCAGTTTCTGGTGGCAAAGTTCACTTTTTGGACCCTTCCTAATGGGATTCCATTGGTTTCAAGCCAGGCAGTGGTTGTGGAATAGAATACAGGTGTAATACTGGCTTAAACTAATGCTAATTAGCAAAACAAAATTCACTGCTCCCCCTCAAAAAATTAAACACTGCATACCAGAATCAAGTCAAAATGACTTTGAAATGCTCCATTATTGGGGAATATCTATACTGTGACCTCGTCAGTGACCATATCTAGTTTGGAGCTGGCTGAAAACCTTGAGACTAAGTCTAATTCATTTGTACAGTATTTCTTGGGCCAAGGTGGGTAGCTATGGATTCATTTAAATATAGGCCAGTAGAACGCTGGAGCATGAGGGACTTTCTAAGGGTATCTAAGTGGGGTGTCAGCAGAAATGGAAAATGACACCTTCTTCATCCATAGCTCCTGTTGCCTCTTGCTTGGCCAGCCAAATTTGCATGCTGACAACTTGGGAATTGTTCTCAGTCCCCACACCCCACAACTTTCCCAGATCAAACACACTGAGGCTATTTGGGGGGGGGGAGCGAGGAACCAGGTTAAAGCAATCCTTATACTTAGGTTTATTTGTATCCCCATCCTATGCACATCCCATGAAAACCTAGATGGTGTGGGATTTGGATATAATTGAAAGGGGACATGTTAATTTGGATCTTTGGCAAACAAAATTCACAGTTGCAAACAGTTGACAACTCAGTTGTTGGTTGATAAGAGGTTGATGGGAAACTGATTTGATAGGATGACCCTACCTGACATGTGAACAAAGAAAGCTGCATATCTATTTTTAACCAGACTCTAGAGAATTCCAGTAATTGACATTTGGAGCTGAGGCTCATACTTGTCCCAGTTTCTGGGGATATTTGCATCTTTTTTTTTAATGCTGGGGTTTTCTTGATCTAATCCTCCCAAGCAGGTTGGGATGGCATTTGCCACACTGGCATGGTCTGCAGCCTCATAGAAGATACCCTTCTCCCTTCTCCTCGCACCCTCTCTGCTGTCTGTCGACATTGGATATTGTTCACGGATCAGCCTTCAAATCTGGAGCCTGGCCTTTTATTCCAGTAAATGCAAATGCCATATACAGCTTAGAAGTAACCACACTTGAGAGATCCCGATCAACCTACACATTCATGTTATTAGATTTTTAATTTTATTTATTATTTATTTTTGTGGTGCTGGGAATCAAATCCAGGATTTTGTACCTGCTGGTCACTGAGCTATATAATCCCAGACTTAAGCTTAGATTCTATAATGGGAGTAGGACTAAGGGAGGTACTATGGTTGGGTCCTTGATTCAAGGCCCAGAAGAAAGAACCAAGCCAGAACTTGATTTGAGGAGCTTCATGCACACATTTTCTACACTATCTGGGGATGACAGTGAATGGTGCTGGAGGCTGTTTGTTCTTGGGCCATTGCTTTCCTTGTTCTGTTCTTTGTGGTACTGCTTATTTTGCTGGGTCAAACGTCCTTGTCTCTTTATTCTGTCTTGTCCTAAATGAAACTTCTTCCCAGGAGATGATTCAATGACTCATTACACTGAGGATCTATAGGTTTATATACTAACTGCTAGAGCTCTTTGTCATGTTTTTAAAAATATTCAATAAAATTTAATGGTGAATAGTTTAGGAAAATGACAGAGCAATGTGGTCAAATAAGGATGCTCATTGGATTTTTAAAATTTTTAACTGACAGTTTCCAGAAGTATGGATAATAAACCATGATAATTCCCACCCCATTCCCATTGCCAAATTTACCCTCAATTGAATCCCTTCCTTTTTTTTTTTAAAAAAAGATTTATTTATTTATTTATTTGCAAGTAGAGACAAATGGATATATAGACAAAGAGCAAGAGCATGGGCACACCAGGGCCTCCAGCCACTGCAAACAAACTCCCTGTGCATGTATCCACTCTGTGCATCTGGCTTTACGTGGGTGCCAGGGAATTGAACTTGGGTCATCAGCCCTTAACCACTGAGAAATCTCTCTAGCCCCTTGAATCCCTTTTTTCCCCCAATGAGTCTCGCTTCTATTTTGATGTCATCATTTATCCTCCTATTATGAAGGTCTTGTCAGGCACTGCAAGGTCATGAATATCAAGCCCATTTTTGTGTCTGAAAGACAGTATGGAAAATAGTCCTTATCCTTCCCTTGGCTCTTAAATTCTTTAGCCTGAAACAAAAGTAGTCAGTCTTTTATCCAAGGCTGAAAGTTTTTCAGTGAGGCTGATAATCTCAATTAAGTAGAGGTGAGGTTTTTAATGAAATGTCAACATTTAAACATTTAGGCTTCTGCTCTCTTTATGTATGTAAGACTACTCTTCCCTAAGATGAGGGCAGAGGACTGTGGAACCCAGAAACTATATGCAGGAAGCCACTCTGCCCCTCATAACAGGTCACTAGAAGGATTATTTGGGAAAGAAATCCCTTCATCCCACTGTAAAAGGCAGAGAAAACCTCAGGATGAGCAGGAGGGTCCAGAGAGATTAGTCTTCTTGTTCGCCTCTCCCTCTGGAGCTGCAGGTCTCTGACCTTCTTCTGGATCTGCAAGCATAAGAGCTGCCCCATGGTCAGGCCTTGACCTCTTTGGAGGCAGGAAGTGTTCGTAGGCTTCTCTCCTGGGGGACACTTCTCATCGCTCAATTCTCTGTTTCCACCCCTCTCCAAATACCGAGCTAACTCCAACAACCCTGCAACCACCCCAGCCAGCATTGCTTCTACAGGAAACACCTTTTAAAAATGGAATTATTATATACATTAGAAGAAGTTATATTCTTTTTTCCCCTTGTTCCTATACCTGTTTCCCTGGGGGCCCTCCTCAGTGGGGTTATAGTATTCAGTGTGGGGTGTCGTGAAGGCTGCAGTCAGTCCCTGTGGGGTGGGTGGTGAGGGTACCATGCCTCAGGGCACTTCTACTCACTTTCACAGGGAACACTTTGATTGCTGGCTGTTGGCCCCCAATGCTTATTCTTATCAATTATAGCTCTGAGACCATTTGCAATTATCTTTCAGTTTGTGACATTATCTGCCAATGATCTGAACAACCGTCTTTACAAGGACAACGAGCACACACAAGTAAAAATGCTCACCATTGATATGTGCATCTCTGCTACAGTTCCTGACACAGCAGGTACCAAAGAAGCCATTATGATAGCGATGAGCTGAACTCTGGGATTTGTTAATACGTATCACGAGGGTAGTCACTTCATAATCAGAGGAAAATAACATGAATGGAGTTATCTTCAAACACTGGTATTAGCCAGGCACTGTGGCTTATGCCCATAGTCCCAGCACTCAGGAGGCTGAGGCAGGGAGTCTGCCACAAATTCAAGAATAACGTAGTCTCAAGATAGCAACAACACCACCCCACGAAAGACTAAATAGAAAAAAAACTATATTATTTTCCTTGATAAGTTTGGTATGCATATATATATGGTCATATATTCCCATATGTATAATATATACATACATAAAGGGTATAGCATCATTGGGATAATACCTAATTTCCAAAGGATCTTTTGTATTTGGCATTATATTTGCTCATACATCTTCTTTTTGAGGAAAATAAGGCATTTTATTGTGAGGTAATTACAGTGTATATGTTTACAAATATAACATACTAGTGGATATTATAAAATATACAATGGTATTACACATATATCAATGTCCCAGTATATATTATTTATCCCACTGCCTCTAAAGATGTATGTTAATGTGCTAACCATATGTTTACCCATAGGCTTATCTAAACACAGCACTTGTTCCTGGCTTTGTAACCAGGGGTGATGACTAGGAGAATGGTGAGAGGGAGAGAGCTCAGTTGGTAAAGTGCAAGCCTGAGGACCTGGTTTTGATCCTCAGCACCCATGTGGGAATGCTGGACATGGAGACATACGTCTGCAATCCCAGTGCCGCAGAAGTAGAGTCAGGTGGATCCCTGGGGCTCACTGGCCAGCCAGTCTAGCCCACTGTTCAGATTCAAGGCCAGTGCAAAAGACCTTGTCTCAAAAATAAATAGATAGATAGATAGATAGATAGATAGATAGATAGATAGATAGATAGATAGATAAAAAATGTGGCTAACACCTGAGCAAAGCACCCAAAGGTGTCATCTGGCCTCTATAAGCACACACACACATGCATATGCACCTCACAAACACACACACACACACACACACACACAAAATGGTGATAATTGTATGTGGGTGTAGCTGAAAGACAGACTCTAGACATTCCTTCTCACTGTGGCCAGGTGAAAATGGCACTTTACTTCTTATATCTTTCTCCTTTTAAAACCCAGGGCCTTGAGCATGCCGGGCAAGTGCTTTACCATTGAGCTACACTCCCAGCCCCAAACCTTTTTTATTGGTTTATATGTCTGAGTGCTATCAGAATGCATCAATTGCCAATTTCTTGGTAGAATGAGAATAGCATAGAAGCCAGCCAGGAAACTGTGAACCCCAAATATGTTTGCCGTACAACAGGAGATATGTGTCCTACTGTGACCCACAATTTACTGAGAAAGTGGCTTCAGTGTTTGTATGGGTGATTCTGGAAATAGATACATGATTTGGGGAAATTGAGTCACCTGCCCCCTTTTGGGTGTTTTGAGACAGGTTTTCTTATATAGCCCTGGCAGTACTTCATCTCCTGGTCCTTTAGCCTCAGCCTTCCAAATGTTGGGATTATAGGCATGTGTCATCAAACCTGGTTTGAGTTTCTCCTTTCTGAAGTGGTTAGAATCAAGATAAAAAGTAAAGAAAGTAACACATGCTTATTATTTGTTGGGCATCAAATGTTTGCTAGGCATTTTTGTGGTTGAGACAGATGCCCTTACAAACTCATGTGTTCTGAATGTTTGGTTCCTACATGGTGGCAGTTTGGGAAGTGGAACCTTGCTGGAGGAGGTGTGTTTCTAGGGGCAGGTTTAGGTGTTTTATAGCCAGCCCCCCCCCCCCTTGCTAGAGTTCATCTAACTCTCTTGCTGGCTGTTTTTAATCTGCTGTGGCAGAGATGATGTTTAGCCTCTGCTCAAACCAAGCTTTTCCCTGCTATCCAGAAACTTCCCCTTGAGATTTAAACCAAAATAAAAATTGGTCAGGGCTTTATCCCAGCAATGAGAAGGTAACTACAGCACACATTCATAGGTTTGATATTTCTTCTTATTCACTCTTCCTCTCATGGTGAGAGATGAAGGGGTGTGTGTGTGTGTGAAGACATATGTGTGTGAATAGACCAGATATAATGATTCCTTAGTCACTCTTCAACTTGCTGAGTCAGGGTCTCTTACTGAGTCTAGAGTTCACCTAATAGGCTAGACTAGTCACTAGACTCCATGGATCTCAGCTCTAGGATTACTGACATGCAGAGCTGAACTTAGGTCCTCATGCTTGTGGGCAAGCACTTTACCCACTAAGCCATCTCTCCAGCTACCTAGATGTTATTGTTTTACGTAATCTAAATGCTAAATCTAAGCACGCAGAAGCCAGATGAAATTCTTAAAGTGACAGGCATAGCCTGATTTATGGAGCTGCCTACCACTGAGCTAATTAATCAATTCTATTTGGCTAAACTCTTCTCCTGAAGCCTTGATAAGATTACATTGGTTAGTCTCCCATTCATTGATTACTCTTAGATAAGTTTCTAGTATCTATAGAAAAATGGCTGCCCTCACACCAGGACTTTATTTTAACACCTCAATTGCTATTGTCCTAATGTTTGTGTACCTGCCCCCCCGGTTCCTATGCCATCTCTAGATAGTATTGGAGATGGGGCTATAGGGAGGTGATTAGGTTATGTGGGATTTGCCGTATTAGTGCCTTAATAAAAGGGACCGCCAGAAAGACAGCTAGATATCACAGCTAGGTACTGGCAGTCTACAACCTGGAAGAGAGTCCTCACCAGACCCAGCCATACCCACATATCTAATCTTCATTCTCCAGCTTCTCAGGCTTGAAGAAACAAATTTCTACTCTTTTTATGTTTTTATACAGGAACCAAAACAGACTAAGACATTGTTGTAGTTACCTTTAGGTTGTTGACACAAAACACTCAACCAAAAGCAGATGGTAGGAGGACATAGTTTATTTTGGCTTAAGTTTGTGACTGGAAACTTCACAATGGCAGGGAAAGGATGGCAGAGCAGAAGGTGGGTATCAGTTCTTGCCACAGTATTGTGTCCCAGCCTGGCTGAGCGACTTTGGGCTAAGTTTTAGAATATAATATGCAGCCAGATGAGGTGGCTCACACCTTTGGTCCAAGTGTGAGCATGGTAACACACGCCTTTGATCCTCCCTCGCCTCTGTTTCCAGGAGGCAGGGGTGATAGAGCCCTAATCTTGTTTGTTAATGCTAATAAGCTTTGTTCATGCTTGCTGAGCTTCCTTTTGAGAGAGATAAGGCTATACAATGCAGCCTTGGGTTATAAAAGGTTGGATACTGGAATAAAGATTTGAGATTTGCCCAACTTGTCTCTCAGCTGTGTGTGTTTCTCCGGCTGCGCTTCACCTCTCCCCGATGGAGCCCCGTCTCCTGCTGGCCAGTGAGACTTGGGCTAACCGCAGGGGGCCAGGGGTCCCTGACCCCTCTCCCCAACACCACAGAAGCTGGAAGAAATCAGCAAGAGAAAGCTGAGCTCTGGCAAGGGTCAGCTGGTCTAACAGCTCTAAGCACATTCCCAGTACCACACCTAATCAAGCAAGGCTCCACCTCCCTGCCACCAGCTAAGGAACAGTAATTCAAAATACATAAACACATGAGTCGATGGCGGGGAGGGGTATTTAGTTCACACCACTGCAGATATAGACTTAGAGCTGATTTCTATAGAGTGTCTAAATCTTCATCCCACCTCTAAGCAATGCTTCTGTGCACTCTTAGTGAAGTGGGTTTCATGGTCCGCCAATTTGCAATGGATAGCTTGTCATTGAAACCTGTTTGGTAGCTTATCACCAATGCTCCACACCTCACTTGCCTTGCAAATATTCCATTTCCATGCTGCAATCCCCAGGCCGTGCTAATGTCCTCGCCTCACCTCTAATTTCCATCTGCACTCAAGCTTCATGCTGATGCCCTCCAAACTTGGAATGGATGCTGTGTTCCAGGTGAACAGCAGTTCTGTCTCATTCTAAAGCAGGCGTTATGATTCTATCGTCTTAAATATATGTTATCATTTAATCTTTAAATCTATAGGGAAAATATCTAAAAAAGAAAATAGGCAATAAAAGAAAAAAAGTTTCCTGTGGACATAAATCTTGACAATGAGCTGACTTTGCATCTAGGTGACCTGTCTTTGAGGCTTGAACAAACCACCATATTCTGATAAGATGCTTGAGAGAAAAAGTTGGGCATTTTTGCTTTATTTTGGAAAAATAATGCATCCTATGTAGTACATTTGATATATACATGCCTGGATGCTCTTACTAAGCTGTAGAGATCAATTTGATCATACAGGTGGACAGACTAGAAACATCTTTGCTTGGCCTCAAACCACAAACACAAGGTCATTACCATCTAGATCACAGCATGGCCTAAGGATATCACTTGAAATTGAGGCATCTTAATGATCCACTCAAAAGAAGAAAGGTAAGAAAGACTCTGGAAACCTTCTGGCAAGGAGGAAACTCTGAGGATGTTGTGAAGAAGGGAAACAAGTTTAGAATATGGGAAAATGATAAAAGAGATAGAGCAGTACCCACTGGAGAATGTAGCCCCTGGTTCATTGTGTTTCATGTGCTACAGAGAGGGTCACTATCTTAACCTCATTCTCAAATTTGTCTGCACTGATGGCTGCCACTGGAGTTTCTGTGTGAAGGTCTCATTAATTCTTGGGATGTTCTCAAGCTATACTAGTTGAGTGAAGCTGCCTGGGAAGTATATTCTTTGGGATTTCCTATTTGATTCCCTAATGAAACTCAGTCGAATATGTTTTCTATAGATACAGAATTTTGTTAGCATATATGTATTTCAATGAATTTGTAGCATTATGTGGGGCCAAATTCAGTTTCCGTTGAAGCTCTTTGGTTTAACACAAATCCTGTAGAGGTTGTTGGACATACTCATCTGTTAATTTAGGCAAATATGTTTTCTGCCATGTTGATTTAAATAACTTTTCTGGGGTTTGCTTAGGGGTAAAATCATTGGCATAAGACATCCTTGAATATATTTCTGTTGATTTCATTAAGCCTATGTGTTAAAAAATTTCACAGTAGTATGAAGTGTATTAAAAAAGTTTACTAGTTTACATTTTTCATGTGATAGTTTTGTTAAATATGCTTTCTTACATTACAAAGATTATAAAAATTATGGTATGCAGAAAAAGTAACATTCATTTTCATATAACCAATTATAGAATCATGATTGGTCTTTAATTGATTTTTGATTCTTCTGTGGCAGAATCTTTCTACATAGCCTATGCTGGCCCAGGGCTGGCAATCCTCTTGATTCTACCTCCCAAACATTGGGATTTCATGTGTGTGTCACCACTTTCAACTGATTCTAATTTCAAGGGAGCCTAATGCTGTAAATCTTGGGTCATATACAAAAGCATGTAATGACCAAGAGGCCATGCATAGGACCCGGGGACTAGGTCACAAGCATTCATACTTGAGGTCAATCCACAGTACTCATGAAAAACTTCCAGATGGGTTTTCACAGGCTTGTAATCCTCCTGCTGGGTTGGGGCAGGGGGGGTGTGTGGACTCAAGAGGATACCTGGAGCTCCCTGGTTTGAGGTGTGTTGCAGTCAGCTTTCTTGTTGCTGCGCAGAAAGAACCCAAACAAAAGCGGCTTGTAGAGGAATGGGTTTATTTGGCTTACGGACTCGAGGGGAGACTCCATTCTGGCAGGGAAAACGATGGCATGAGCAGAGGGCTGGACATCACCTCTGCCACAGCACTGCAAACAGCAGCAGGAAGGTGTGCCAAACACTGGCAAGGGGAAGCTGGCTTATAAC